>CAUHTR010000106.1:0-47500 GCA_959609185.1 Schmidtea polychroa
AAATTGCGTATATAAATAGTTAATGGAAATTATATTTTATAAATATTTTAAGATATTAATTATTAAAATAGGTTTCTATGATCCAATTAAAATTTTTAAATTTTTCTTAGTGTTTCCTTTTGAATTTTATAGAATATTTAATTTAAAAAATCTTTTAAATTTTAAATTCTTCGACAAATAAGTTTATTATTATTTTTGTCCAATGAGAAGTAAGAAAAATGATATAAAAGAGAAGATTAAAGAGCATTTTGAAAATAGAAGAAAGCAAATTCCAGAAAATTGACATGGGCTATCTTATAGTCGAAAATATTTTTATTTGTATTAAATATTTTATTTGCAGCAAAAGGCTTAAATTATCATTTAAATGTTTTAAATATTAATTAAATATTAAATATTAATTCTTACTAATTTTAAAATTATTATTATTATTATTATTAATTTTATTATTATTATTTTTATTAATAATTTTATTATTATTATTATCAATTTTATTTTTATTATAATTAATTTTATTATTATTATTATTATTATTATTATTATTATTATTATTTTATTATTAATCATAATAATAAACAATTATTTTTAAAAAAATTTTATATATATAAATTTCAATTGACAATAAACGATTCAATAATCTTACAAAAGCTAATATAAATAAAAAATATTTACGTGGAATTATTACTGGCAGCATTGAGTATACAAATATTCATTATTTATTCTAAGTTTATACTACATCTGACAAGATTCCATATAAAATTTTCATGTCCACTTCTCATATAAATTCATGTAATTTATTTTACATCTTTTCTTAACTCTCAAATGTACAGATAATTAAATATTAATTGCTATTAATTTTATTAAATTGGGAAATTTTATACTAATAAAAAAAATATAAGTGAATACAAATATTGCTTGAAAAATAGTACTATTTATACAAAATATTATTAAGAATTTCAAATTTAGTGTTTGATTAGTATATTTTTTGTCTTGTCTTTTTACGCTGTTTAAGCTTTAACAAAACCACCATAGTAAAATGTATCAGTTTCCTTGAATTCAATGTCTTCATGGCAGCTGTACGTTATAAATTTTGAGGTAGTCTGCATATTTTCCTATTTATTATTTATGTTTGCAAACTGTTTATTATCATCTCAATGAACTTATTTCTATGTTGTGGAACATTACATTTTTAAATTTAATATTTAATATTTTTTAAAATTAATTATTCTGCAGTTATACAGTTATTTTACAAATGATATTAGTGCTACCGTGCATTGAATAGTAATAAATATAAAACATAAATAATTATAAAGAAAATAAAATTATAATAATATACTTTATAACTAAAATATATTTTGAACATATTTCTTAACTATAAAATGTAATTTTAATTTAATTAGTTAATTATATGGAGAAGTGTCTTTTCTTGATCGTATCAAAATTCAGCAAAAAAAGTGACAAATTTTGGCAAAATGTTTATTACTTAGCTTATATTAATGAACATCGGTGTACCTAAGCTATATTGAAGTTTAGACTCTAACCCATTCTATATCTAAAGAAAACTCGGATTAGTCCTTACTTTTGCGGTATCGAATTTTGTCCATCAACTTCAGCTTTAAGTTCTGCTATTTTCCATTTGTCTCTGAAAGTGTGATGCTCAATATTATATACATTATATAAACACGAAGGTGACTAAAGATCCGCGATGTCCACAGAAGGGTTAATCTCTGACTGATTATTTACCGATAAATTGTTAAATTATAATTTTATTCTATCAGTAAATCTACCAAAAATATATGAAAAATTTAATAAAAAAAGAAAACAAACAAACAAACCTAATACAGATTCTTGAATGACAAAAATAAAAAAAAATATTTCATCCTTTTTTCAAAAGAGGTCATTTCAAGACTGACAGCATTAAATGGAATTAATTTTACAGCAATAATTAAATTTTCATTTATTCATTTATGTATGAAAACTCTAAACAAGCCATTCGATTAGTAAAAAGGTTTGCATAAACGAGCTTTAAAACTATTTTCATTCCAGTAAAAAGTGGAAAGTTTATCAATATCCAAGTATACCAAGAGAATAAGCACTGAACAGAATAACTGAATCTCTTACTGTAAATAAAGCAGTGGTAATTTTGACTGAAAAGGTTAAAGAATTTGGATTAAACATCAATTATAGTATAATTTGTTCTTTTACTAATGGTGCATATGTTTGGTAAAGCTCGAGAAGTTGATTCCAACTGAAAATAAATCTTGCTATGCACATGTAATTCATTTTGTAGTTAAGGAGGTGTTGTATGAGAAACCGATCAAAAATGTATAAACTTTAAGAAGTAGTTGTAAAGTGAAAAAATTATTTGATGGGAATAATTCCAGTGATGAAGATAGTAATAGTTCTGATGTTGACAACCGAATTTTCACTGGTCTTCTTGATGATAACATGAACTAAAGCATACCAATTCCAGACTGTCATCAGTTAAGTTAGAAAATTATCAAGTTGTATTGAAATCTCCAATCAAAGATTATGTACTTCAAAAAAGAGTAAATAAAAACAAGGAATAAAGATTTCACTTACACTTGATAGTAGGACAAGATGGAACAATTTTTAAAAAATATTGACACAGATAATAATAGAAAACCAGAAGACCAACTTTCACTTCAAGATGAGCTAGAAAAAAAACATTACTCACATAATGAAGCAACAGAAAAAAAAATTCAAATCTTGAACTTTTGTTTCAAGCGTTGGAATGATTATCTTCTTGATAAATTGTGTTTTCTTAAAGTAAATATTTTATTGAAAAGTAAAATCTTAATACCTAATATTGTTTTTATTTTTGATATAAATTATTTATTTATTTAATTTGTCATATTTATATTTTGTATAAATTCACTATTTTTAACATTTTACTGGTAAATTTAAAATACGGTTAAAGCTCAGCCTTTGTCCACACTAATTAAAACGCATTTTTAGTCATAATCGAACAAAAAAGAATATAATTTATTTATTTAATTTTATTAAATTTTTTTCATGGAAACAAATTTATTATTTGATGTAAATATTATATCTTTAAATCTCGAATAACAGTTCAAAGAAATTATTTTATTTGCATATTTTTTTGGTAAACTAGTCTATCAATTAGATAAACAAAATATGAGTTATTTCACAACCATGAAATAATGCATTTTTTTATTTTCCGGATTTTTGAACTAATTTATAATATTTTAATAATGATAAATTATGTATTTCATTAAATATGTTTAAATAAAAATTTGATTTGGTTTTTCAATTTTTTTATTAGTTGATTATAAATAAAATAATAATAAAATAATAATAATAATAATAATAATAATAATAATAATAATAATAATAATAATAATAATATTAAAAATTATAATAATAATAGTTTTCTTTTAATTATCTTTTTTTTCTTTGAATTACGCTTTCAGAGATTAAAACCCATTAAAATGTAATGTAATGTTTTTATAAATTAAAATATTGTATAAATAAAAATAAACATATACATTCTTTTTAATAATAATAGGTCCTATTTGAACTATTGACTTTCTTTTGAACCAGAGATAAACATGCATTTATTTTAAAGCAAATAGATACTTTTGCGTTGTATATATTTTTGATTTTCTAGTTTTAAATGAAAAAAAAACGAACTCAAAAATGCGAGATTAAAAATTATAATTTAAAGTAACAAGGTTCCGAATGAACACTTCAATTTTATAATTTACTGAATTTCATTATTATCTTAACCAATTTGGGTATGAGTTTTACTTCCATTTTAACTGCATTTTACATGTTGATTTGCACATTTTTTTTATTTTAATTACTACTTTCCACTCATTGAGATATCTACTTTATAAGGTCGTGTCTAATTCGTCTGAAGTACGCAATATGTTTAATAATAAGTATAAAACATCGGTTGATTTCTATTCGTATTTCGTTTACTAGTAATGAGTATGATGGCACTTACATTGGAGCCACTTCCCGACATCTCTGTTCTTTCATTCTATAATATTGCCGACCGAAAGGAATCACTAATAATAATGTACACAATCAAGACCGTATGAGTGAATTAGGCAAGCCGAATTTTGAAAGATTTTAATAATTATTTGGAATCAGTATTGTGTGAAGCGTTGTTGAAAAATGCATTTGATTCGAAAATGAATGTACAAAGTTCTGTGAACCTGTGTTTTGAATGTTTTTAAATAGTTTGGATTGTAAATTGCGAGCATGTGGATTGTCGTTGTAGTTTCCACGTGTATTGAATAGTTAATTTATTAAGTTAAAAAGCTTTGTTTTAAAAAACTATTTAATGATTAAGTGGAAAAATAAAGATAAAAATGCTCTTTAATAAAAAATTATTAATAATAATTTGTTTATTAAATCTATATTATTTATAGTTTTTTCTATCCCATTTGAAAAACTGTCAAAATATTTCGTGAAAAAAAACTTTCTAATAATTAATATATAACTTTGAAAAAATCAAAAACCTAACTTCAAATTTCAAGCTCCTAAATGTGTCTATTCCTTTTATTTAATTACTCCTTACTCACAAGAGATCCCAGATATCAATTAGGGTTCTCAGAAAATTAAAAGAAATCTGAAAAAATTATTTCTGTGAATTAAAACTTAAATCATTTCAAATTTAAATCTGAATTTTTCTCAGTCATTTTCAATGCAAATTTGCAAACTCTAAATTTCCATCACAGAGCAAAATTAGGAGCAATAAATTTTCTATTTCTAGTTGCCAGCAAATGTAAATAATCTTGTCAGCTTATTCTGTCATCCCGAAAGAAGCAATTCGGTTAATTTATGCAAAAATATAATATCAATGCATAATTTATCCAGATAATTGAATATAGAAATGTAATTTTTGATGGAATGACAATCTAATTATTTATAATTTTAAGAAAGAAATATTTTTCATCTGATATTATTTGTAAAAATACATTTTAATTTGTTTTAATCGTAAGCAATAAATATCTTAATTCCTATTAATTAAATTATTAATTAATTGTTAATTGATTATTCTAATTAATTACATCCGTTTTTATCAAAAGATTTATTTCATCATAAAGAGAACTTAAACTAATATAGTGTAGATGACACATATTTCTCTTAGATTGTTTTTTTATTAGACTCTCCTTATATATGAATTTTAACTCATTTTTTATTCATCCTAATACATTTTATCCATCTTGTTATTATACATTTATTTCAATGCTTGGCTATATATTTTTAGTCTTTTGTTGATTATCTGGGATGAACAACAATGTTCAGAGATACTTTGTACTTCACATTCAGACATACAGCTGTCCACCAAACCTGTGACTTTGACCGAAAAATTTAAAGATTGAAAATAGCAGAGTTGACCTAGAAATGACTGTCAGAATGACATATGCAGATTTCACGTCGATTGAAATTTTGTATTCTTCGACACATGAAAAATTCACCATTTTATAACAATAGCAATATCCTACAAATGAAATCTTTTTTACGCTGCCAAAAAAATTTTTACGCCGCTGATTTTGAAAATGACATCATCTAATTGAATTTATCAAAAGTATAAAAACATAATTTAAAACATGTCTTTTAGTTCCCAGTAAAACAAACTTATAAGCATCCGTAAGCATGGACAAAAACTCAATAAGTTTTAGCTTCAATATATTTTTGTAATTGGTTTGCTGTTACCTTTGTAATACTTTTACATCATTTTTCATATAATTATTAAATAAATGTTATTTTATTTATATTTTAAATACTTTCTGATAAATTTTAATATATATCCAATGAATTATTTAAACAACTCTAATTTATTATTTCTAATTTTCGAGAGGAAAGAATAATTATTTTGTTTAAATTTTTCGATTTAATATTTCTCCAAACTGAGAAACTCTTTGATTTTTTTAATGAAAGTTAATCTGATATATTAAAACAAATGAATTCATATCGAATATTAACAGATATTTATGATTTCCTAAATAAGAATCAAATTCAGATATATTTGTTAATAAATATTTATAGCGTTTATTTCTGTAGAAACAGTGGAAACATTTACAGATAAATTGAGTTAATAAATATATGACAGATTTTGTTTGATTATTAATTTTTTTTATTTTTTTTATTTTTTCTAGTAAATCCAAACTGTAAAACTTTATAAAGCAGTTTTCGAAGGAGGTTGACAAATTTTCTTTTTTAAATCTTATGTTTCTTTACTTACATTTAATAATTAATAATTACATATAATTTATTAGGATTCTCATCCGTTAAAACATTAATATCGGTTTGCAAATTACTAGATAATTCCATAAATTTTATTTAATAAATTATACACTCAAAACTTATCTTTTCTTTTGTTTGTTATTTAAACAAATTTCAATCTTTGTTTTAAAATATTTTTCGATAAAAATATTTTTAAAATTTAATAAAATTTCTAATTAAAACTTTTAGAATCTTTCATCTTCCTCATAAAATTAATTATGATATTCTATTTACAATACAAAGTAGCAAATAAAGATTTTATGAACATGTACAACCAAAATTAGAAACAAATTTACAATTAATTTTAATTGTTATAAATTATATTATCAGTAAAGTTCTTTGTTTGTGCTCACATTTATTCTGTTTATTGGTGATATTTTTTTTATTTTCATTTTGACAAAAATCAAATAATTTTTATTATTAATTTAAACGGAAATGTTTGGCTTTATCTTCGTAAAACGCAGAAACTTCTGTTGAATATAATAATAAATTATATTATAACTTTTTAATAATTTTTCTATTAAGTTAAAATTTGAATGATATTTTGAGTTAAAACAACGCCCTTTTATATTTCCAGTACATAAGGAAAGAGTGCTCTTGTTCTTTTCACAATTCAAATGGTATTTCTAGGAAACTTTGTAAATATATTCCTTGTTGGATAACCCGTTCCACAATTTTTGACATTTTCTTCTTTTCAAATAACTTCAAAATGTTAAAATAAATTGATAAATGGACCTTCAGTTGGATATTTCGCACATAACGGTACCTCTCCTTCTATTGTCTTGCATTAATTCTGCTGCTTTTATCGTAATAACATAGATAAAAGAGCACTTAAATAATATTTTCCTTGGTTCTGGATTGATATCTTTATCTTATATGTTATAAATAAATAAACTGAAATTTGCAACTGATAACATGTTTTTCCGCGACTTTTATGAAGAAATCATATTCTATAATTTTCGCTGGTTTTATATTTTGTGTACATCAAATATTTGGTAACCTACAATTACGCTGAACAACTTATTTTAACGCCTACTTTTCTAAAAGCTATATAGATGGGTCGAAGCTCTAATCTTTTATAGGGGTTGGTGAAATACACAAGATTTCTTTAATATGTATTTAGTACAGTTGATGTCTTATTTTCTTAAAATATTTTCGTTTCTTTTTCACTTGTTTCTTGAATTCAGAATTCTTTTTTCTTTATAATTTGTTTTAATGTTTTTCTGAAAACAAAAAAAGAAAGAAAAATCTTTCACGTCCTTTTAAAAGGATATAATTCTACAGATTCCAAAAACTATTTACAGCTATGATGATTATATTAATGTTGTAATGTGGAAAACACTCGAATAAATATTAATAATAGTAATAAAAAGAAATTTTTAACAATTTTGTTTTATTGATGATGATATTTATTTTATAAAATCTACATACTTGCTTTGTCGGGAAGTATATTGAAAAGTAATTAAAATATTCGTTTATTTAATAATTTAATTTAAACAAAAATAAATAAAATGTAATTAGTAAGTTATCATTGTATGTTTTTCATTGGCAAACTTATTGTTCGTGGGAATTTATATATGATTATTGGACCTAATATTATATTTAATATAATTAAAATGGTAAATTACTATGGTAATGAAAAATATTAATAAACACAATCTAATTAATTTATTAATTAACTAATTAAACAATCAATTAAAATCGTTTTTGTTTTCCTAATAGGCAATGGAATATCTTACCCAAGGAGTAATAAAAAGGGAACGATATTAAATAACAAATGATAAATAAAACGAAAAGTTGTATAATTGGTTTACAATGTACTTCCTTCTAGACATGAACCTGTCAAAAGAGTCAATTATGTTGATTTGGTTATCATTAATCTTAATTCTCTATTTTATCCTTTCTGTCTCGATTTCAGCTTTGTTGACAAAACAATTATCCGATAGATATGCAATAAATTAAAAACTTTTTTTAATTAAAATTATTTCAGTGAACGTAAAAATAATTTTTTTAAATTCATGTAGATTTTATCAGAAAAATAAAATCTTAAATTCCGATAAATAAAAAATTATTTAATAAATAAAATATATATTTTTCTTTTCGGTGAAATCTTTTATTTTTTGGTCGCCTTTGATCTGTTTTCTATTTTTGATATTTCATTTTTATTTTTATTATGCTTACAAAATCAAAACTTAATTTTTTATGCAACACAAATTTGATCAAGGCAGTGCTGAAAATTTGTGTTGCTTAGAAAATTAATTTTTGTTATAAGGAAATAAATTCTATGGGAAACTGATTTAATAATTTGTGCCTATAAGGACCTTTTCTTTATTAATACTTGTTTTTTATAAATTCTTTAAGCAATCTTTTGATTAGATTTGCAATTAATATATGATTAATTTCATTTTATAATCTGACATTAATGGTCAACATTCATAAAATTAAAAAAAATCTTTGTAATTTCCCATTTATTAATTTATTTTCATTTTGTTATCGAATCATTTTAAATATTTTTAATGTAAGCATAATTAATTAAGTTAGCTTATTTAAACAAAATATACTCACTTTATTTCAAATAATTAAAATATGTTATTTCATTTTGAATTCAAGTTAACCAGTATTTCTGAAATGAAAATAAATTAAAACAAATTAAAAATTAAAATTAAAATTAAAATTACAAATTAAAAATTAAAAAAAAAATATATATATATATAGAAAAGAAAGTAAACGTTTCAGGTTAAAATTAGAGTCTAAAATTAACATATCTTCAAATCAACAAACCTTAAATAAACTTTATGATATTTTGATTTAGACTGTAATTGGAATATTTGAAAGTAAAAAAAGAATTATTTCTGTGTGTTTAAACAAAAGGAGTGGGAAATAGAAATAAAGATTTAAGCAAATGTTTCAATATTTTATTTTGTTCATTTGTGTCATAAACATCGAGATAATTTTATCAGCATTTGTAAATTTAGGAGACTCTTATTTAGCTCATTCTTATTTTTTTCCTTTTTAAGTTATATTAATTACGTATAATTTACCTAAACAAATATTAATAATGAAAACCAAAGTTTTAAGGGATATGTAAATATATTCAGACAAATTAAAGTTATTGTTTCTTGGGAATTCTGTGCTCTTGCAGTTTTCAAGTGTGGAACCATAACAAAAGAAGGACAGGAATAACAAAAGTTTTTCTCATTAAAATATGCTAATATGAAAACTAAAAGACATTGTTAATTATTTTTATAAATGCATTTTCTGAAGTTCTATGATCAGTAATTATTTTTTTCGTGTTCAACTTATCTGACATTTACCAATGGTTGATTAAATCCATTTTCTCACTTCTGTGAAGCTTTAGGAAATAAGCAAAATCTTATTAATTTAGAACCTGATTGATAATCAAAATATCACGCAGATCACGGCTTATGGGAATATTAATTTAAGAAACTTTGACAGATTGTCATTTTGACCTTTTTTAATGCATCATTTACTTTTTTATTAATCCTATTTTGGTATTTGGATTCTATAATTATCATATTTTTAGTTGCGAATTTTTCTATACAATTTTAAATAAAACATTCTATTTATCTATTTAATTTTAAAATGGCATATTTTCGATTCAAATGATAATAATAATATATGTCATTATTTAAAATTAAAATTATTTAAAATTATAAAATATTACATACTTCTCGTCATCTTTGTACTCGAGTTCAGGAACACTGTCGATCGAAGGGAGTGTCCAATATTAATGATCATAATAAAGACTGTATGAGAGAATTAGGAATGTTGGATTTTAAAATCTTATCAAAAAATTTTGATAATTGTTTTGAGCGTGTGATATGTGAAGCATTATTGATAAGAACTTTTAATCCTAAAATCAATGTGCAGAATGCAGTGAATACGCGTGTGTTGAATGTTTTAATTAAGTTTTTTGTATGTTGATCACTATTGAATATTA
This sequence comes from Schmidtea polychroa, assembly GCA_959609185.1. Lineage (NCBI taxonomy): Eukaryota > Metazoa > Platyhelminthes > Tricladida > Dugesiidae > Schmidtea > Schmidtea polychroa. The sequence continues at coordinate 10,241 of CAUHTR010000106.1, forward strand.
GTTGTGTTAAATAATTAAAAAAATAATTAAAATAATATTTTTTAAAGAATTTTAAAAGTTTTTGAAAATAATTATTTAAAATTGTTATTTATAATTTAAAAATTTATAGATTTTATAATTTGTTTATAAATTATCAATATTGTAGTTATTCATATGTAACCTGATGATGATAGTGATGCTATCGAAATATATAGTGAAAAAGATGTACGAATGGCGATTTTTATTAATAAAGTCTTTACCGTGTTTATTTAAGTATTACATAATTATTATTATTATTTTCATTTAAACAAATATAGTTATTTAATGTTTAAAAATAAAAAGTTATATGACGATTTTCAATGTTGAAAATCTTCGAATTTAATGAGTCCTAGTGGTACTTGTTACTTTAGACTTCCATCAGATTTTTTTATTATAAATAACTTGTGAACTACTTTTTGTGGAACAACGATAGAAACAATTACTGCATATATTTATAATTATTCATTCAAATTAGTCTCAATATTTATTAGTTCAATTAATTTCATACGACTTATAAGCGAAACATTGGATAAGTTTCATATTTTGATATTCTTCGTTTAAACAAAATACCTGTTGTAAAGATCCAAGTTGAATTGCTGATATATAAAAAATGAAACCGAAAAAGAAATATTCAATTAAATAGGAAGCAGAGTATTGGAGTAAAAAATCAAATATTTCATTTTATGAATAAACACTGCAGAAATGGCTCACCTAGTTTTTTATTGATTTTGATTCTTTTATAAATAATTACGCGTTAAACAAATTTTTTTCAAAATTTATATTATCATTATTATTTATTGTCAAAATTTCAAAAAATTAGTTTTTTGATCTATCTATAATTATTAATTTAATTTTTTCAGTAATTACAAGGAAATTAAAATTTTCTTTGATTGATTTTATTTTGAAATGAAAAATTTTCAGAATATTGAAACTTTTCAATAAATACGATTTATGATTTATTGGATTATTTATTGATAACTAAAACAAACAAAATACATTATGAAAAATTAATTAATTATAAATAAATATTTAATGAGACGAGTACAACTAAAAAATATTTCTCTGCCGTTTGTGAGGATTAATAAAAAGCATTGAAGTAGGGGTTTAGAAATGCATTAATGATTTAAATTCAAAGACCTTGTCTGCAATATTTTAATCCGTCTAATAGTTTGCAAATATATTTAAATGCTCATAAAATTAAAACAATTGTTATTGAGATTATTTAAGAATTAAATTATATTACCACATCAAAATTTCGTTAATTGTTTTAATGGGTTCGAAATTTTTCTTTATAAATTACTAATTTAGAATCACTAACTAAAACTGTATTTAATTTATTATATAATTATAAATATGATGATATTGTTCTATAAATTCTACCATTATTATCATTATTATTAAAATTAAAATTAATTTATTTTTCAATATGTTAAAACAAATTAATGTATTTATTAAGTTAAACTCATAAATTCAAAATAGGTTTTAATGCAACGAACAATACTAATGAATCAGTGAGGTGCACATCTAATTATGAAAAAACATTTTCATTTTTCTTTTAATTCCATTTCAATTAACGAACAGAAAGTGTAATAAGTTTGTTAAATTTGTATTTTTGTTATCGTAATGCAAGGAAACTGGGTTGTCGTCAGACAGTTCCGGCTTTTGTTTCTGCTTTTTATGATGGAAATTGTCTAATTGAATGAGAACATTATCACCAGGACGAATGATTATTTGTCGAAGATAAACTAGAATGAAGCGACTGTGATACGAATTAAACTATATTACTTTTTTGTTTTTTGAAACGGTAACGGATTATTGCAAGCTAAAATGAGTTTAATTAATACATAACGCGCGCTCCTAATTTGAGTGGTTTAATGTAACGTTTGGATGAAAATTTTATTCTTTTTTTATAATTTAATTTTTATTTAAATTATCTAATTGTCGTCAATTTGTATTATGATAGATATTAATTATGTATAATTATTATGATATATAATAAGAAATTAAAGGTAATATCATACTGTAAACAATTATTAGGTTTTTCGGAATTTTCGTAGTGATTTAAGAAATTTTATATCTGTATAAAAATATATGACATTTTTTATTATTACATTATTTATTACATTAAATAGGTATTTCGTGTGTATATAAATATTAATATATAAGTGTTATTTTATTTTCGTCAATACTTAAAATTCTAAAATAGTTCAAGAGAACCCTTGATTTGATTTTATTGGTTAATATTGGAATCACCGCAAATATGTGTGTGTGTAAATTCAACATTTTCAAATTTTTTCAACGTCAATCGACTTCTTTAGAATATTCTTTACAATAGAAAACAAATCATATATAATAAAAGTATATTTGGAAAATAGATTTTGTTCAAATATATTAAAGATAATATATTAGAGGTAATACAATAATAATAAATAGAGATAAATAAACTATAAATAAACTATATTGACTACATCTTTTGATATCTCTTCATCCTCTAACATCATATTTGATCCATCCATATTCATATCTTTCTGTATTAATTAATTTTAAATATCAATGGACTCGAAATTTTCATACATTTCATTAACAATGTGTCTGGAGATATCATTGTAATTCCTTCGTTATGATTACAATCTTAATTACGATCACCAGAACTTCTTCCTGAGCTTTAGGTGCAAAGTTCTCAATATATTCCTCTTTATATGCATTATCAACGTGTTGAATAGAATTTGCTTCTAAATTCATAAAACGATTTTTTTAATATATAAACTGAATAACAACAAAAAATATAAAATAAACAGACTTCTAAAATATTAATTTTAATTTTATTAACTTTCATCTTTTACAATCAGAAATCCAGAATTCTTCATAAAACTAAAAATTACAATTTCTATACAAAACCATGCAAAAAATCCTAAATTCACTACAAATGCAAATTAAGAACTATAAACAAATGAATAAACAAAATAAACAAATCAAATTTAAAAATATGTAATAAATCATATATTGTGATAAATCTAATAAATTTGTTTATTTAAACAAAACTAGTATTTAATTACTTTTGCTAAATATATATTCGTAATAAATATTAAATCACAAAATTAACAAATAAATGTTTTCGAGAAAGATTTTATATATCTAATTTCTGAAAAAAATAAAATGTTGAAGTTTCCTTAAGTTTTACAAATATTAAATTGTTATTAATTATGAATAGTTTATATTCGATTAGTATTCGATTAATCAAAAAATTAATTTAATAGAAATATGAAAAATATTATAGTTTTTTTATTCCTGGTGTTTAAATAATTGATTGGTGACACTTTTTATAAAACGAGAAATTTTTAAAAATAAACTTGTTATAAAGTAAGGGAATCAAGCCTTTTAAAAATGAGTTGGATTTAACTGGCAGTCACGCTGAAAATAAGAATAGCAACGCAATTTCAAAAGCAATCTTACACAAAGAATTATGCCACATTGGAGTTAAGAAACTATTCCACTATATGAAAAACATTTTCTACTGAATGGAGATACAATAGACAATTCAGCAATTTCTACGATGTCGTGATACCTACTCTAAGTGGAAGATCAATCAGGCAAGAACCGAGGAATTATTTATTACTATAAATAACTGTGAATTCTTAGAACAGATTGTTATGAGAGAAATACATAGAAAGAAATGTCGATTCTTTTAGTAAATTGATTTTTTACCGCAATCACGAAACAAGACGAAGGAACAATTTTCAATATGATATTTAACAGTCGTTCGGAAAACCAAAAATAATATTTACAGAGAGAAGCCGGAATTTTGAAGGTGTCAGCTCACCTTACCAGCATCAATCAAATGGATTAGTCAAACGAGACATGAAAACGGTAAAAGATCTTATCCCACCTACATTAGCAGGTGAGTGTGAAGAAAGAAACTGAAATGAACTCATATATAGGATAGAATTTAGCATAAATAACAGTCCATAGAACGCTGAGGGTTTTTATTCACATTCAAACCTAAAGCAAGCAGATATATCAAGAGGAGAATTGATGGAAGATGCAAGCTATAATTTAGATAAATCTGCAGATAATATGAGACCTATGGGTATTATAACGAGAGGCATTCATGATTTTATAGTGGAAAAGGATGTATTAGTACCCAAAGATCCGCAGAATAGATACAAGATATGTATGCAGTACGATGGCCCATACAAAATTATTAAATAATCGAGCGGGTGATTAAGTGGAGAAAATCTCAAAAGGGGAGATTTATGATATTTAATCATTCCTGGTGTTTAAATAATTTATTGGGCATTTATTTTAAAATGAGAAATCGTTATAAATAAACCGATGACAAAAATAAAATCTTCTAAAAATGAGTTGGATTTAACTATAATATTGTATTTGTAAAAAATTAATTAATAATATTTAGAAAATTATAATTTTTTTTGGTAACAAAAATGAGAGCTTACAATCAAATTGCTGTTAATGAGGTTTATAATGTATCAAAATATAATTTTACCAGATGCCTTAATTTGTTTCTAACATAAAATAATTGTTTCAATATTGTGTGAATAAGGAAATTAAATGATACTTCGGGTAAATTGTTTCAGTTCTCTTTTATTTTTTAAGTACGGATTTCTGTGAGAGTTTTTTTATATGTTGAATTGAAATAGATATTATAAATTTTAAATAATAATAATAAGATAGACATAAAGGGACTGTGCTTTTGTTCGGAAGAAGACCGTCGGTTGACGGGATATCAGCATTACAGAATTTCGAGCTACTCCATTGGCTGAAGAAGAGCTAAGCATTAGCCTATCGGCACGTGGACAATTTCTTTCTGAAATTTCAACCATTAAATATATTACTAGTAAACGTTGAAAACTTTTTTGACGAACCCAGTTCGATATTGAAATCTAAGTAGTAATCGATGTATTCCTTTATCAAGTTTGGAAAAGGCAAGCAATTTATTAAGTGAGAAATGACTTTACGGTTACGCTGAAATTGGATATTTTGAGTCTTCCACTATTAACTGATTAATTTTATTATTAATTAATTTCATTTCATTTTGCTTCATACATAAACCAGAAAGATAGATGGATAAATAAATAATTTGCCAAATTTTTTTAATTTTAAAAATAATTATATTAGTATATTTCTCAAAATTTTAAAACGAATAATGAAAATACTTGAAACATTTAAAAAATTACAAAATTTAAGGTTTCCAAGAGATACATTAAAAATATTTAAAATTTTGAAATGAAAAAAATTTTTTCCAACTTTTAAATTTTATGTTGCTTAAATTATTATTATTATATTATTTTATTGTAATTATTTTTATTATTATTTTAATAACGAATTAAACAAAATTAATATATCTTGAAAAATAAGAAAAAATGAACTGCCAAAAATATATTAAAAATAAATAAATAAAAAATAATATTAAAATTCAGCATAATCGATAACGAAAATTTCCTAAAGAGATTATTTTCAAAAAAATAAAGTAAGTTGTCATCGTTCTTCTAGGAGTTCTCCGTGAGAGAATGCTCATTTATCGTTGATGAGACATTGTCAATCAGATAATGTTTACAAATTCTACGACTCACAGAATAATTTATCGAATTTCTGTCAGATTAGAAATCAATAAGCAATTATTTTTGTCAGAAGTTTACTTTCGATTTTTGTCAGCCTGAAATAAATGGAAATGGGCTTGAATTATGTTTGGGGATGTGCTGCAAATGATGATTAAAATAATTGAGAGGCCTTTTATTATTATGTTGATTGATTTTGTCTAGTTAACTTAATTTAGCCTTTGAATTTTCAAAGATGCAAAAAATATTATTTTAACTAATAATAAAAATCAATAATAGTAGAATTTTATAAAAAATAGCTCTTTCCATAATAATAATAATAATAATAATAATAATAATAATAATAATAATAATAATAATAATAATAATAATAATAATAATAATAATAATAATAATAATAATAATAATAATAATAATAATAATAATAATAATAATAATAATAATAATAATTATTATTATTATTATTATTATTATTATTATTATTATTACTATTATTATTATTATAATAAAACAATAAAATGATAATTTAAGGCTTTTGCTGCAAATAATGTACTTCATGAAAAAATCTTCGACTATAAGATAGTCCTTGTCAATCTCAATCTTAAATTATAATTTTATTGTTTTAAATAATAAATGCTGCTACCAAGAAATCATCTCTTTATATAAATTTATATTATTACTATAATAATAATTATTATTATTACTATTATTATTATTATTATTATTATTATTATTATTATTATTATTATTATTATTATTATTATTATTATTATTATTATTATTATTATTATTATTATTATTATTATTATTATTATTATTAGTATTATCATTATTATACAAGTTAATGATTATACAAGCTCTTTGCTGCAAAGTATATATTCAATAAATGAAATAATTTTCGATTATAAAAATAATCTTATAATACAAAATTATTTCATTTTATTGAATATATACTTTGCAGCAAAGGGCTTATATTATTATTTACATTTTTAAACATTTAATTAATGTTGCTACCAAGAAATTATTACTTTATATTATTTTTATAATTATTTTTATTATTTATCATTATTATTATTATTATTATTATTATTATTATTATTATTATTATTATTATTATTATTATTATTATTATTATTATTATTATTATTATTATTATCATTATTATTATTTTTATTATTATTATTATTATTATTATTATTATTATTATTATTATTATTATTATTATTATTATTATTATTATTATTATTATTATTATTATTATTATTATTATTATTATTATTATTATTATTATTTATTATTATTATTATTATTATTATTATTATTATTATTATTATTATTATTATTATTAAATACCTACAATCAATTTTCTTTATCAATAATTAACACCTTTTCCTTTTCTATACGAACTATGTTTATTTTTACACTCACACTTCAATTAAAAAAATGAATAATAATATAAAATGAAATATTTTCGATTATTAAATAATCTTTATCATTTTGTCAGAATTAAGCTGTTCCAATATTCAGATGCTTTTTGATCTTCATTTATAATTCATTTTCTGACTTTTTAATTGTTTTTAAAGTTTGATTAAATGAAATAAATTCAAAATTTTAAATTAGTGAAGATTTTTTATAAAAAAAACTAAAACTATTTTAAAAGCATCTTTGAAAACAGCAAATTTTACATCAAATATTTTACATGAGATCTTTTCAATCATAAGATTGTTTAATATTTTTAGAGAGCCTCTTCGATATTTCTACATGAATAATAATCGCCAGTTAAAAAAAAGTGTAAAAAAATCAAATATGAAAATGTCAAATAATTAGGAAGTTTATAAAAATAGTAATAAAGATATAATTTTTTTTGTTTCAAATTTTATTAGAATGAAATACTTTTTTCGAGCACATAATTTTATTAATTTATTTGCATAATATTTAATAATTTAAGAAAAACGAAGGAAATTATCATGTAAATCGAATCCAAAAACAGCATGAGAATAGTCAGAATTGATATTTATTGTGTTTTGTTAGACAAATTATAGACTAATTATCACAACAAAAACATGTTTTAAAGGAAAATTTATTTTTTATAACTAATTTAATGAATATTTTATTCAGATTTTCTCAATAAAAGTGCATGAGAATACAACACGTGAAAAGTAAAAAAATATCACGTTTAATAAATTTAAATTATTTCTCAATAATGAATAATATACATAGATAATTTTTAATAATTTCGAAATTTTTTTCCAATTCTAATTAGAACGGAATAGTTTTATATGGCGTTTTTACTATTTTAATTTCCTTTTTAATTTTGTACAGTTATCTTTTAAGTTCAAGATTGTATCATAGATGTTATTTTTGATCTTGAGAATCTTATTTAACCTTACTATATACCAAGGGTGGGGAACCTGCGGCCTTTATATCTTGTTTAATATACTATATTTGGTGATACTATTAATTGCTTATCTATAATACAAATGTATATTAAAACGTCAAAGTATAACAGACACGGGCTTTAATGATATTAAATAAGACTCCATCAGTTACACTTGTGGAAAGGTTTTGCTTATTTAATTTATTGTAATTTAATTTTTTAGTGTAATAATAAATTTAAATAGTAATTTTTAATTTATTTATTAATTTAGTAAAATTTTTAAGTAATTAATATTAATGATTTTGAATAAATATGAATTTTTAAAATTAATTTTTTAATAATTCAGGTGGAATTAATTACCATCAAAATAAAATATTTTATTTGTAAATAAATATGTTTTTCATTTTTTAAATTTTATGTAATAACTTTCATTTAGTAGAAGTCAGCAATTTTTGGTAAAAATTTTATAATAAAGGATAAAAGATATGAAAACATGAAAAACTTCTACGGAAATATTTTCTATTTATTCTTTTTAATTTAAATGAAGCTCATATTTATTGTCAAACTTTTTGTATTTTTATTATAGAAATTATAGAACATTTTTTTAAATTTTTCTAAAATTATAAGGATTTTTTAAAGTACAAGGATCATATTTATTGTCAATTTCGATAATGATACACACATATTTTTATTATTGGATATTTATTTTTATATTATTGACGCTCTTATTTATTGTACGTTGATGTAGATGGTTCATAATTTCTGATAAATTATTTTTTTTGAAATACCAATTTACAAAGTTATGGATTAGTTTTGGATTTTTACAATTTAATTGTAAGTTACAATTAAAACTAGAAACTTAAATTTACATTTTTAGATAATTCTCACGTTAACATTTGTACTGCATTTTTAGTAAAATGTATAACACAAAATAATGTTTCAAGTTTTACATTATCTTTGTTTATCTCCCGAATTTCGAAATTAAATGAAATTTATGTTTTCTCAGGAACCTCCTAAAATGAAATTACTTCTCGTCATTTACTACATTATCTTTTTATTTTCTCAACAATTTATAGAGTCGTAAAATTTAATTCAGTGGCTTTTTGGCATTAAAATTACAGTTATCTACAATTCTAATTAATAATAAAATTTCCAATTGACTTTATTCCATGCAATAAATACACATATTGAAAGTATATATTCATATTTTATTTTATGTCATGTTTATTTGTCTAATTTATTTTTTTATTCACTTTCACACTTTCTACGTATGAATTTCTTATTATTTTAAGAATTTCTTTGAAAATATGATCAATATAATGAAAATAAAATCAATAAATTTTATAATATGGACAACACACCAATTTGATTGTTTGTTGAAAATCTTGTTACGCTGAATAACATTTCTATTAGAAAATTTTAAATAAGTCAAGGAAATTGATCATTTTTTATTTAGTAGTCTTTTAAGAGTTTACAGGTTAAATATTTTTAGTGACATCATTCAAGAAACTTTAAAGGTCTCACTCAACTTTTGAAATGCAACCACACTCAGCCAATGTTTAAATTTTGTAACTTATTTATAAAATTTAAGTCAGCTTTTTTCATTGCGATTCCAATGTCAGTCGATTCAGGTTTTCAGTAAAAACAACGGTGAAGAGAATATAATTTAGCTCACATTTTAGCTTTACTGTTAACATTTCCTGTAATATTTTGAATATCAATTTGTATAAAAATTTGTATGTATCTGCCTCTAATATATCATTAGTTTTAGATTAATTATACATTGTTGTTTAAACGTTGTTTGTCTTGATAAAATACATTTTTAAGGTAAATTGTCTGGAGAAATAGAAACCAACCGGCAACTGTTATCAAACTGTGAGACATTTAATGAATAAATTGTATCTTTTCCATTATCTGTCATTTTCAAGATTACGTTTAAAGTAAAACAAAATAGAAAATGAAAGCTTTTATATTTTGTTTAAAATTGTATTATAAACATACAAATTCAATATTCTAATAAATTTTCAATAAATTAAAACAACTTTTTACAAGAAAAATCTTGTTTTGTGCACAAGTCCGTTCCTGGAATAATAATAATAATAATAAACATAGCTTCAAAGAAATAGTGTTGAAATGAAAATTATTTACACTAAATATTTGGATTGGTGTTCCTTTAATAGGATTTACCAAAATTAAAACAAAAGTTTAACAATAAAAATAAAATATTTATTACAAATTAAAAGAAAAATAAATAAGCAATAATAATTTATAACGACATTAATGATGGCATTAATTTTTATGGCAAGCTCAGTAAAAATAATTTACTCGTTACAATTTGAGAAATCCATTGTTTATTAATGAGTTGATAGTAAAAAGAAAAATCAGAGGCATCTAGAGCCATTTCAAAATTATATGAAAGGCTTACATAAAGCATGATATTCATGTGTAAGGCGGAGAGAAAGATTGCAATTACTTTCTTGAATTCGTTAATAAAGCGCAAATAGAAACACTATGAGACAAAAATATATAGAAAACTAACTGATACTAATATTGATATTTCTCCTGAAGGTTTTTGGGAATTTAAGTACAAGAGAAATATTGTGGAGGGATTGATTTTTTGTTTGTTGTTTTATTGTTAATTTGTTTGAGTTATTGAGACTATTCCTAAATGTATTAAGAGTTTTAAGAATCCATATTTGAGAATGTTTGAGAATGGTTTTCCGTGACGAATTGTCCTAGGACGTTATTTCATTGTATGTTTTGTATATTTTAAATCCAAATTGTTATCTGTTATGTTTATATTTATAGATTTATTCTATGTTATAAAACTCATCAATATGCTAATGAATACAGAATAATAAAAAAATATCTGTATTGATCTCTGTTGTTTTAATTTTTATAATTATTTTTCAACAATAAATTTCGATTAAAATTTTAAAACAATATAATTTTGTAAATAGTGTAAAAGCGCTATAATAAAATATCGTTGAAAAAATCAGCGTTAAAAGTGGCGTGTTTGTAATTATTTAAATCTGTATTATTTTCTTTTTTCACTATAAAGGTATGTAAAAAGGAGAATTAAAAGTAATGGATAATATTACTTTTCTTCAGGTGATCTAATATTTACAGCTTTATTTTACTATTAATCAACAAGTTATAATAATCTAATTTTGCTTGATTCTACAATTTAATATATGAATATAATTTTAGTTTATATTAGAGGTCGTCCATAAATGGCGTTAAGCAATCTTATCCAATGTTCCACACTCGTCTAAAAATGTAACACCCCTTTAAAATTTACATTGGAAAGCCCTAAGGGTTTTCATTATATTCACAATTATCGTGAAATTCTTAATAAAATATTCTTCATCTAACTAAAACTGCTGATGTCCAAAAGGTTATTATTCAAATATTCTTATAACTATTTAATACAGTAATTATTGCTATAAAAAACTTGAAAATTTATAGTGGAAAAGCAAAAATGTGGAGAGGATGTAATTATATTCATCTTCAAAACAAAAAATTATTTATGCTCCTCAATTCTCCTATGGAGAGGACAAATGCTCTTATTTATTCAATGGAATGAATATTCCAGTCAGATCGAGCTTTTTTTCGTCTATCTTATCTACACCTTTCCTTTTTGTGGTAATAACCAATAATTAACGTTTTATAGTTTTTATTAATGTAATTTATTACACAATCATAAATATACATATTTAACGAATGTTTCAGTAATTTTGCAAGAAAAAGATTTTTACAATAATCAAAATATGTTTTTAATATAATTAACTACGTGAATAATTTTTTATTAGAAAATAATTGTACCTTTATATTAACATCATAGAATTCATATAGGATTTTTAACACTATATAGGTACCTGATATAATCATTATTTGTTATAATCTGGAGAAATAAATTGCTCCATTAAATATCTAAGTAAAACAAACTAATCCATTACGATATTCCACTCCAAGTAGCTTGGCTTAGGGAAATTGCGAATTAAAACCAAAATATAAATTCATAACCCATAATTCTTGAAATTAACCTGTAAATATAAAATTATTATAAAAATAATCCACACAGCTAATCTAGACACTTTTTGGTGCATCACAAATGTTCTTTCCATAATAATTTATTTCTTGCTGATTTATATTAAATTTTTTATTTATTTAAAAAAGATCTAAATCCAAGTAAAAGCAAATTTAATATATCAATTAAAATTGTAATTTTTAATTAATTTTAGTATTTTATGATTAATCAACAATTATTTTTATTTTAAAAATGAAAATATTTTTTTTATTATTCATTTCATGTTTGCTGCTTTCCATACATGTTTATCTTACAGTTTATTGAGATTGATCTCATTCATTAATTATTTAATTATTATATTAATTAATATTATTACTGAAAAATAACAAAATAATGATTTAAATTATATTTATATTAAATAATACAATTATTATTTTTACTAATAAATCAACAATATTTCTGTTTATAATTGCTGCCAACAAAGTCAAAATATTTTTGATGTATTTCTTGGCTAATAAAAATAAATAAAATTTATGCTTAGAAAAATATTATTTCTTCTGGAAAGTGACTGATTTATGTACAACTAATTAGCCAGTGTATTCTCTCGAGACCCCCTACATAACAGTATTGGGATGATTGGTTTCTTCATCTCCTTGAGAATCAAAGATTATTACTGATTGAGTCTGGTAATGGTTATCAATGAACTTTTCCGATTTATTTACCCCAGCTGTTATAATTAAGATATTCCTCAACTTCTAATAGTCTTTTTAATCAAAAAATATTTAAAATAATTTTATTTATTTCAACATTTAATCATTTTATTATCATTATTACAATCACCATTATTATTATTATTATTATTATTATTATTATTATTATTATTATTATTATTATTATTATTATTATTATTATTATTATTATTATTATTATTATTATTATTATTATTATTATTATTATTATTATTATTATTATTATTATTATTATTATTATTATTATTATTATTATTATTATTATTATTATTATTGTTATTAACCCTTTCAAAATTTGAAAATAAAGAAAATAAATAGTTGTAAATTTTTGATGAATGCTATATGCTACCAATTTCCTTCATTAATTGTTTTTTTATTATTGTTATTAATTTAAAATTTACACTGTCAAAATTCAGTAACAAAAGGGAATTGGTTTTTAACAAGTTATTTGTCAATATTCAATTAAAATGAAATTTAAGTCTTTCAAAAACTGTACCTGACAAATTAATGCTGCATTTTCAACATTGTTGATTTTTATTTCCAAATTTCTTAAATTTTATCAAAAAATAATGTTTAAATGTTATTTAATGTGGGGATTGTCATAGAAACTGAATATGACTGTAATTTTTGAAGTTATTTTAATTATTTTTATTTAAAAATTATTTTTTTTAATTTATTCAGATGGTCACATTGTTGAAATAATAAAGGTAAATCTATGTTTATTAATAATTTATTTGAATTTCTTATGGTTTTATTTAAATTAATTAAAATTAATTACATGTAAAACAAATATTTTTTATTATTTAGATTATTTTTTTCATATTTTTGTAAAATTCGAATTTTTCTTTAGGCGAAATAAAATGTTATTTTTTATCATTTTATATTCGAAATAATTTTCTTAATATTTTATTTCATTGCTATTATATTTGAAAAATTTTTATTTATTAAATTATTTATATATTTAAATTTATATTAATTTGAAAATGAATAATTTTTTATAATTTTTATAATTTTATTATTTTTTATTAAAATATTTATTCCGTTTAGATGTGACTAGAGTACGAGAATGGCTAAAACGCAGAAAATGACGTAGCAAAGTTTAATTTGTTTATTAAAGGAAAATTATCACTTTATTTAATATTTTTGCAAATTATATATATATATATATATATATATATATATATATATATATACATATATATAAAGAATTTTTTGACAATTATTTATTCAATTTTATTTGATTATTATTTCAGTTGTGTTCTTGATATTTAATACAATAATTAAATTGGTTAAATAATAAATAAATTTATATTAACAATTACAAAATTCCATTTATACAACGTTTCACAAATAAAGTAAAATTAATATGAGAGGCCATTTTAAGCTCTTAAATTTACATTCAATTTTTCAACTTTTTCCATTACACTGAGGATGATTAGCAGTACATTATTTGTGATCAATTTTGCGAGCTTCTTGCAGAGGTTTCAAACTTTAATGAAAGGAGCTTTCGATCATTGACAGTATGAATATTTTAGATGCTTCATATAAGGAAATTCTGTCACTCTTGGTGGATCTAGTAACGCAAATCCCAGTTATTTCTGTTATAAAAATGGCCTCGGGTAAAGACGTTATTTATCAAATACCATAAGTAAAAAGAGAATAATTTCCCATGTTTTATTTGATATGTCTTCTTAATTTTATATATTTATGCCATGGCTTAATTGTCTTGCGTAATTTCCGGATTTGAGTTTTCATTGTAAAACACGTCTTGATATTTTATCGGTTTGATAATTGAGTTGGTGTAACTTGTTAAATTGTGCTTTTTGAACGTTTCTGACAGAATAATTCGAGTTTTTTCTCTTTTCTTGTTTTCTTGGCGTAAGATCAACATTTCCTTGATCAATTCCGCGATGATTCTGATAACTTATCATGTATGTTAAACTGAATGATGTATTTCACTATTGAAAATGAAAATTTGTAGTTTTAGATCAAATTCAGTAGATACACTTCAAGAAGTTTCCAAATTAATGTCAAAAATCTCTATTCAATGACATTTATAGGACCTTTTCTAATCCAGGAAGAATAAAAGAAGCTGAAGATCAAACATTGTTTCAAATTTATTATAAACTAAAAAATCTTTTTTTAATAAATATTTTTAAAAATCTCAACTATTCTTTGAAAGGTTTTAAAATTTAACTTAATATTTAATTTTATTATTGGAGTTTAATTAACATTTATGAAAGTTGTAAAATAATAAAAATATTTTTTTATTATTTTAATTATAATAATCATATTTATTATTATTATAAATATTTTTAGACCATGTCTAATAACAGAAAATGATTTTAAGAACATTTAAAAATTCATTATCCATATCTATATTAAAAATTTCTTTATTTTAATTAGTTTTTATAAATATCAATATTTTTTTAAAAAAATTAAAATTTAACTTATTATTGGTTTTTATATGTTTTAGAAAATTATAAAAATAATTTATTTTTTTTATACGATTAATTATATTTTTTACTTTTAATTATTTATGGACTGTGTCTATAGCCAGAAAAAATCAAGAAAGTTGAAAGTATTTTCAAATTTATTATACATAACTAAAAGAAATATTTCTGTAAATATCAATATTTTTAAAAGATTTTAAAATTTAACATGTTTCTTGTTTTTATTGTTGAAGTTTAATCGACAGTTATGAAAATTATAAATAATTAAAAAATAATTACATTTAATAATAAAATATAATTTTAGACTTTAACTTCGATATCAAGTATAAATTTTCAGGAGAATAGACTTAACAAATTATTCTTAATAGATAAAAAATTCTAGAAAAATAAAGCTAAAAAGTTTAATGAAAAATATAAAACTAAAAATAAACGCTTGATAAAAACCGTATTTAAATTTTGTCTTAAATGTAAAACAAATTATTACCTGAAATGAAATAAAGATAAAAGAAAATGAAAATTACCCACTGTTTAAAAGGATTAAAGATTCTATTGACAAATTAAATTATTTAATAGTTTTAAAATACAATAAAGTGATTATTTAAGCCTTTTGCTGTGAATAATGTATTTAATGAAAAGATTTTCGACTATAAGATAGTCTTTGTCAATCTCCTGAAATTTAGCATTCCTCTTCCCGAAAATATACATCTTGATCTTTCTTTTATTTCTTTTTTCTTACTTTTCATTGGTTAAAAACATAATATAATGATATACTTTCTTTTTCTGAAGAATTTTTAAAATGTTTTATTGAAAATTAAAATTAAATATCATCTCAAATTCAAAATGAAACACCAACCAAAATCTTTAAATTTTTAAAGCTTCTATAATTAGCTCATAGAACCCTATTTTAATAAAAAACATTTTAAAATATTTATAAAATAATGCTTCCAATAACTATTTATATACGCGATTTAAATATTTTAATAAATGTCAATTTTAATTTTTATTACTATCTTTTGAAAGAATATTTCCTAAAATTTCTATATTATTTTAATTATTATTTTTTTATAATTTTTTATTATCAGTTATTCTCAAGGTCAATGACAACAGATCAAATTGATGATTTGATTGATTTCTTCTCTAGTGTTGATTATTGGCCATCTATTTATAATGAGAATTGCTTCTTTTAATTTGACCAAAAAAATGTAAAATTCAAAGAAGCGATTCTCCATTATAAACAGATGGTCAACAATCAACAATAGAGAAGAAATCAATCAAATCTCATTGGTCAAAAATCCTTTGGTAATGAAAACTGCGCTATATAAGAAGTTAATAAATTCTATTCATTTTGGGACAATTTCAGATCATGGAGAGAATTTAGTTATTTAGATAAAGAAATTTCATCAAAATCTGATAATAGAAAGCAAATAAGATACTTAGAAAAGAAAACAGGGCTGAAAGAAAACGAAAATTAGTGGGAGAAACTAAAAGAATCAACAAATTAGTCGACCTTGCCAAGTCAAATGATCTAAGAATCATTAAATTTCACTCTGAATGAAAAGCTGAAAAACAAGCTGAAAAGAAAACCAAAGCTGATCAAAAACTAGCAATTAAGTTGACAGCAGAAAAGTAAAAAGAGCAGAAATAGAACGAATTGAAAGAGAAGAAGCTGAGAAACTAAAGAAAATAAAAGATGAAATTGCAAATAACAGAAAACAGAAAGAGGCGGCTAAAATTCGATACAAAAATGAAGAGAAAATTGAGAAAAATGTTCGAATCCCATAATTATAGTGTAGATGTACTCTCTAAATCCACTAATGCTAATCGGTAACTTGCTTTATTGAAATTAGAAATGGTCAATGTCATTGATACGCTATGCTTGAAACTTTCTGTTAATGATATTACCGCCTTTAATGTAGCAATGGAGGCTGCAACTGTCGAAGAAAAAATAGAATTGATCAAAGTAGATAAAGCGAAAGTTGTCGGTAAAAATACGGATATCTTGAACTCTTTTGTTATACAATAATTTCTTTAAATAAAATATTCAAAGAATTAAATTTTTATTGATTTTTTATTTTAATCTATTGATTATTTTTACTCTTAAAATATAATTTGCATTTTTTACGGATTACAAAAAAAATTATGCAAATAAAATATAAAATCAATAAATCTACAATTACAGAAAATACTCCAAAATTTCTCACATTATTTTGCGTTTTTAATTGTAATATTGCATTATTTTATAATTTTCAATAATTTTAATGAAATGTCTTGAAATAATTAAAATAAAAATATAGGGGTGAAATTCAATTATTCTTTCACATGAAAAGTACTGCTTCAATTTGTGCCGTTTCAGTTTGCGTTACATATTTGCAAAACCATTTATGGATGCAAAATGAATTATAATAAAATATTTCTTGAAATTAATTGTATTATTGAAAAATATATTAATATTATCTAGATGTTATGTATTGTCGTCGAGATAAATTGTCATTGTTAAGACATAAGATTTATTATCAACTAAACCTTGTTATCCCTCATGAGGAAGTAATTTTATTGTAAGGATCTTGAGCCAAATACACACATGTATACACAAATACAACATCACGCCTTTGACATTTAGATATACTTTACATAATATTCAGTCAAAATTCAGCATGCATAAATATTATATGATTTCGAATCGGTATTATTTACAGTTATCCTACAGTCATAACTGAATTTTCCAATATTTGAAATGGTATTGTTACGATAGATGTCAAGCAATAATTGAAAAATAAATTTATTTAATAAAAGATATTTATCATTATCAATATTTTAAATCCGGTTGTATCAATTTAAATTTTGTTATTTTCTAAAACGGACTTTAATAACAAGCAATTTTTTTTAATTTCATCGGTAATAGAAGTAATCGTTTAAAACTGTACCCGAAAATTGATAACTTCTTTTGAAAATTTGGAAATTGATACGGTTAAGGTAAATTCTTCAAATAGCATAACTTTAAAAGTTTTTGTTAGCAGAGTACATTCATTTTCAAACAGTGTTTACAAAAATGTTGAATGTCCATTAGATAGCTTTGATTTGTTTTAAACCACTGTACTTTTTCGCCCTTCTCTTTCTCGCAAAATTTCCTGTAGATTCTGCATAGTGTCATAATTGACTTTAAAAGTTGATTCTGCAGTTTACCGTGTATTTGAACCCGATTGTAATGTCTTTTGTTTATTTGTCGTTTTCCAAATGAGCATTTTCCTTCTTTTTTATATGATCATTCAGCTGGATATTCAATAATGAAACCTGTATTTTCTGAGTATGATCCAATCTTCTGATTCAGTTTCAGAAATAGTTTCATTCTTTTATGAAATTTAGATTTATATAAATGTTTTAGTAATGATTTTGTCAAAGTTGCGCAATAAGTTTCATTGCTGAAGAGTCAGAATCTTATTATCGTAATAGGTCAGTGGCAATGTAATTGGTGTTTTAATAAATATATTACGTTGCGGTATTTTTGTACTCTGTAAAAACAATACGTTTTTATAATAAGTGTTTTGTTAAAAGAAAATGAAAATATATCCAAATTAAAGTATAAAATAAATACAAATATTATCAACATTTTTTATTATTATAAAGCAGTGTTTCCCAAACTAATTTTTGCGCCCTAAAAATTTACAAAAAAATTGACCCCAACTATCAAATTAATTTAGATTTTTTCAAATGACCAAATTTGACAGTATTTCATTTATCTTAGTTTTTAATATTGTATGTTTGTTTTGCAATTTCCAAACAAATATTGAACATTTTTAAAACAGTTTTGTTTTGTCTAATCTCACTTTTGAAAATATAAAGAGATTAAATTTGTTAAATCAATAAAATAATAATTAAATAAATTTCCATTGTAGTTGAAAATTAAAATAGTCTTTGATTTTTTCGAAATATAAATCGCTACATAATTATAATTAAGAAGTTATTTAATTTTATTTTTAGTTATAAAAAATATGTGAAAATTAAAATATATTAATTTTTTTTGAAAGTTTTTCTTGGCCCACTTTGGTAAACACTGCTATAAAGTATTATTATAAATATAATTTTAATATCATTATGACTAATAATGTAATAATAAAACGTAATATAGTAACTATTATTATTTTTTCTCGGTCCCTAAAATTGGAAATATATTATGCAAAATCAGTGGATTTACTGTACAGAAAACAAGTGAACAATGAAAGCAAGCGACAACTGAAAACAATGTGAACGAAACATTACCAATATTACTATGTTGGATCAACAACTACATGACACGTACAGCTTCCGGAATTTATTTTTCACTTTTATTCACATTTGAGTTGGAATTTTTAATTTTTGTTTAAAGAATATAAGTGGAATATGAGGATTTTTATGGATTTTATAAATTAAAACAAAAAGTAAATATGAGCTGAAAATACTAGTAGCTGTTTTATAATGAT
This sequence comes from Schmidtea polychroa, assembly GCA_959609185.1. Taxonomy (NCBI): domain Eukaryota; kingdom Metazoa; phylum Platyhelminthes; order Tricladida; family Dugesiidae; genus Schmidtea; species Schmidtea polychroa. Next base: position 29,901 of record CAUHTR010000106.1, read on the forward strand.
CCAAATTACTATATAAAAACTTATTGACCTTAAATCTTCTGGTAATATTATTATTATAAACCATTTTGCTGATATTCTTGCAAGCTGAGGACCGATTTTTATCCGTGTTTTATGGTTGAGGCGACTTGGGCTACAGCTAATAAGGTGTGAGTACTAGTAACTCTTAGTTTAAGAACTTCAGAACATCACACAAATATTAAATTAATTTTTAACATTGTACTTAATTTATTCAAATATTATTATATTATACATATTATTATTGATATTCGTATTCCTCAACCATTTTCAACTTATGGTCCCGTTTCTTGCTGAACCCTCCTCGCTTTACCGGCATTTTAGATTTTATTCCATTACGTTGTGTCACTAGAGGGGAAAATAATTATGACTGAATTCAGATAGATACCTTTTACATATTATTAAACCAAAATTTTTCTATATTCATTAACTTCTTCATTTGTATAATAAATAATATTATTATTCAAATATTATTTATTACGTTAATTTATTATATCAATATCGAATTAATATTTTATATATTTATGTTCTCCAAACATATGTTTGTCAATTTATATTTTTATTGTTTTTAATTTTTATTTTGAGCGTCCTGTGGCCCCCCGGTTGAGAAACATTGATCTATATGAGATTTAAGTTACATAGTTATTAGATTTTGTTGAATATTTTCCAAACCTCACTTGCTTTAGTGGGCTACTAACCGGGGTTTGTGCTGTTTCAAAGTTATCAAAAACAGTTCTTTGGACCTTCAAATTATTGTTGATAATTAACTGCATAATAATAATATGACATATAGGTTGTTAAACGAAGCTAAACTCGTGGCCTTGACTATCTTTGAATTGAGACTCTCGGTATTATTTTATTACACAAGTAATGAGCTAATTTCTGCAGAAATAGTTTCTCCTGTGTAGAAACTTTTTATCTGCCTCATTTTGGATCCAGGGAGGCATTCAATGTAAAAGATATTAAAGAAAATAACAATAATAAAACAGTTTTTGAAGATGAATTGTAAATGATAAAAAATATTTTTTTAAAAAGACTATTTAAGTACGCAATGTGTTCGTACGGGATTTATATTTCAAGTTTGTAACATTTTCCAAGGGCTTTCAATTGGCTTGAAACTGTTCCAAAACTTACTCCAGGAATAATGGCAATCTCTCGAACTACTATCACATATTTTGATAAAATGATGCACTCAAATTGTCGTTTTCTATTACGCTAGTTGTTCTCCTAGGGTCTTCATTTTTAAAGTTTTGTTCCTATTTTGGAATTTTAAAAAATTATTTCCCGGGGAATCCTAAGTCAATATTTGAAGGTTTTCTAATTGTTTTAATTTGTTTTACCCTTTATAAAGGCTTGAAATATTTCCTCTCTTATCTTATTGCTCGGGTCTCACTGTGCATCGGGTTTCCTTCAGCGATCAGGTTTCCCATGGGGTCTTTCCATTACCGATTAATTAATTTTAATTAATGGATTTTTTCACATTAACTTTCCCTGTGAACACCTTATTAAATTTCCATTATAATTTCTGAACTCGTCTATCAATTTGGCGTTCAACCATACCCGATATTGATTTTTGATTTTTAGTAAGTTTTAATTAATTTTGCACTTTTATTGATTTTACCCATTTTTGTTATGCTTACTTTTTTATATAAAATTTTTTGGTTTTGCTCTAACCCTAACATTACTTAATACGTTCACGACATATTTCTTTTCAGTTTATTTGACATTTAACATAATATGCCACCCGTATCCGTTGTATATGGAGTTCAAAACAGTGTTCGTAAACATAAAGCCAACGTGTATCAGTAAGGGAAAGGCTGAAAAAGTATTTTTTTCATTAAAAAATTTATATTAAACTTTACGTGTATTCTTTATTGTACTTACTATATTTTAATATCATTCGTAAAACTAATTAATTTAAACTAGATAAATAAAATAATAATATTTGTTTAAATTTATCCAAAGAATTAACTTTATTAAAACAATAATTTATAATAAAGTTGAAAAAATTAGAGATCATTAGAAATCTAGAATCCGGTTGCTTTGATCAATGAGGCCTGGTTATGTTAGTGATTTGAAAATTATTTCGTTGTCAGATTTTTAAAACCAAATTTTGTGGAATCATTAATTATTTATCATTGATTTTATTTTTTCATTCTGAAAATAAAAGTCTACAAATTGGTTTGAAAAAAAATGAAATTAATATTACTGTAAATATCAATTAAGACATTTAAAAATCAATTTCTAAAAAAAGCTATTTTTTAAATTTTTTTTGTATAAATTTTCAATTCAATTTTTTTCCTACTCGGTCCTGGTTGGGATGTGACTGAAGAATAGATACGAACATCGTAATTGATTGTAAATTATTTCAACTAATGTTGGGTTGGTTTATGTTAATTTACCATCTGGTTTCGTACACAGTATTTGTTCAATACCTCAGTGAGGATTTTTTTGTTGAAATTTTGAGGTAAATTTTCCCATTAATTAATTATGAATTTGCCCTCACGGAACGAATCGATAAGGTTTTGTTTTAATAAAACCATTTTCAGGTAAAGAAATTATATATAGAAACAAATAAAAATATAATAATTTTTCAGTGGATAAGAAATCAATGGTGAAAATTGAAAGAAGTTTTTATAATAATATATTTTTTATTTTTCTTTTTTCTGAAAGATAATAAGCGTGATATAGATATAGAAACTGAAAAAATAATTCAGGAACTAGAAACTATTCAGATAATGTTACGGATGAGAAACGTGAAGAGCATGTATTATTAAAGAGAATTAAAGAAATAATGTTTACAATAAGTCAAAAATATATTAAATAAATAATCTAGATAATATTGTGTTTCAAGATTAATTCAAGTCGTCGAACTCAAAAGTATAAGATTTAATTCAATCTAAAAAATTTTGAAGGTTAAGTACCAGTTCTCTTTCACTTTTTTATAATTTCTCCAAAATTACTTGGTAACCAAATTATTAAATTTCTTAATGAGGTTATATAAAATTTTACATGGAGCATTGACTTTATGAAATCAAAAAAGGTTGAAAAAACTATAAATTTAATTAAATTAACGTAAAATAAATCGTTTTTTTAATTGATATGAAAAAGGTTAGTGAAATTATAAATACAAATTAAAAAACTGAAAATTTATGAAAATTTTGAAAAAAATGAAAATTGCACTGGAAACTGTTATACAAAATTGTTTAAAAATTAGAAATTACAAAATTTGTGAAAATAAGTAAAATCCGATTGTAATTTTAAAAACTGAATATTGTTGACATCTATATCAAATCTGAAAATAAGTTTACCTACTATTTAATTGAAAAGGCATAATAATAATAATAATAAAACAATAAAATGATAATTTAAGCCTTTTGCTGCAAATAATGTATTTAATGAAAGAATTTTGGACTATACGATAGTCCTTGTCAATCTCTTAATAATAATAATAATAATAATAATAATAAAATGATGATTGCTTGGTAGCAGCATTTATTATTTAAAACAATAAAATGATAATTTAAGCCTTTTGCTTCATTAAATACATTATTTGCAGCAAAAGCTTAAATTATCATTTTATTGTTTTAAATAATAATAATAATAATAATAATAATAATAATAATAATAATAATAATAATAATAATAATAATAATAATAATAATAATAATTAATATTATTATTGTTTTAGAAAACTCAACTTTCATCGGTACTTTTTCATCATAAATTTAAAATTTTCATCATAAATTAAAAATTTTCATCATCAAATATTAAACTGAATAATTGATTCGAATGAAATTTCATCCATTTAGCTAGTGATCTTTGTAAGTTTAGTAAAACAACGAAAATTTATTGCATGCTTGATATATTGCATTTGATAAAAATGATTACTACGAACATTTACAAGTAAATACAAGTCAATTTCATTATCTGTAAGCTCGATTAATATATGAAAAGTATTGTTATTTGAGAACTGATGAGCTATTCAAATCATTGATATTCTTCACCTGGACTACACAACGAAATGCGGCCACTGTTGCTTCAGATATCTAATTTTAATTGTTGAAGACGAATTGGTTCGGAAATTATGGAAAAATACATTGATTGCTATTATTTGACAAATAAATTCTTAATCAATTTCAAAATAAATCAAGACGAATTCTAAATTTAATTTCAAAAAAATTTCAGAATGAACCAAGCTCACATATTAAATGTTCATGATGGGATGTACAGAGTTACAAATGAAAATGTTCCATTGATTCCAGAAACAATTAAAATTATTATTATTATTGTTATTATTATTATTGTTATTATTATTATTATTATTGTTATTATTATTATCATTATGGCCAAAACTTTGTTAATTACTTTACAAAGTCATAATCCCATAAGCCTAGACAATTAAAAGGAAACTTTATTCCATAGAAGTATCTGTGTCTGTTATCAAATTATATTTGATCTCAAATGACAAATGAACTGTGTGAAAACTTTGTTTTACAGTTAGGTAATTATCTTATGCATAACTCAAAATTAATGAAAAATTAATCATTTTATCATATCATATCATATATATCATATATATGTATTTTTTTAATAATTTTTTTTGTAATAATTTCAATTTTTTATATTTTATAAATTTTATCTGTTTTATAGAAACGTTTTATGTGGTATTAATAAATTTATAGCTCTGAATTCTTAAAGAAGTTAGGATTATTGCAGTGGCGGCTCGTACTCAAAGACTTTGTGAAAGAAATAAAAAAAATTCAAAAATAAAATTTTATATATATATATATATATAAACTCAATTCTTCTTGTTTTTCTACAAAATTCTTTAATTACTAAATCATAAAGATTGTCTTTAGTAGCCAAAAGTTCTTTTTAAAAGATATTAAAAATTTAAAATAGGACATATAAATTAAAAAATTTTAAACAATTGAAAATAAACAAAATACTTTAAAACATGATTAAAAACATCATGTGTAATTTTTACTTGTTTAGCAAAATCCTCTATAACACAGATTCTCAATCTGGCATTACATTTTACAGATGAAATCATAAATAAATTTATATAAAAAATTTCATACTTCAACGCTTTTATGACCTTGTGAAAAAGAAACAATCTCAGTCATCTCTTTTACTTGGTTAAAGGAAATATGTATTGGGAATCATATAGTATAACTGGTATGTAAGTTTGGAATTTGTCTAATTTCGGCCAAAATATTCTTAGCGAAATTTATATTCAGCATCATTTATTTACATTCTGTATGCAATGGTAAACTGAAAATAATTTAATATCATTTCACAAAAAAAATCCTCCTAACTATTGAAAATATATCTGAGCAATGGAAATTGTATCATTACTGTATGAGCTTAGAATTCACCATCGCATCCTATTTTTCTAATTAATTAGTTTATCGGAGAAACCATATTTTATCAAATTTATTTTCGCTAAAATTGCTGAAACCGGTAAATTTTGTTTTTGTTTTGAGTAGGTCGCCAAAACTTTGGAAAGAAATTAAAAGGGTCTTCGTGGAAAAAGTTTGAGAACCGTTGCTAAATAACATCATCAAATTAAATCATATGCAATATATGATATTTTTATAAAACTGGTTGATAGCAATGTTCCCTCTAAGCCATAAGCAGCAGTGCGCCCAAAGTCAGCTGCGTTGAGCAGCCTTTAAATACAAATGAGCGTCAAAATGCTATAACGTGGTTGTAAGAGTTTTAAAACGACACTGTATTCTATAACTGTAGCGACTATGTTGAAAACTAAGTAGATAACCGGTCTTCGCTGCTGGTGGTCCATTTACATCGACAATTTTCGTGTGCTTTTTACTAGGAACAACTGCCATGAAACAGTTGAATTAAATATACTGCGCTGAAAATAATTTTGCTGCGCTGGGGAGTTGGAGGTGCTGCGCGCGCACGCGCGCAGTTTAGAGGGAACGTTGGTTGATAGATATATTAATTTTAACTAATTAAAGTTGTAATTAATATAACTTTTTAATTATTTATCAATATTATATTTTATTGTAAAAATATTTACGTGAATTATTATTGGTATTATAAGATTATTTAGATTGATTATTCGTCACTATCATAATTTTGTTATAATTGACTATTTTACGCTTATGGCATAATTTGTAATTATTTGATTTGGGAAAATAAAGATTTGGTTACTAATTGCATTCTTATTAATTGTATTTTTGTAGTGATTTTATCAAAGAAAAAATACAAAAGGACGTAAACGCAAAATTAAGGAAGCCTGTCAACTTTTGAACTTAAGTCATTGTTTCATTAATAATAATTTTTTTTTAATTTCATCTTCTTTCGACTTGCTGATATTTGCTTGTTTTATTTGATATTTTTTATTTATCATATAAACGTCAAATTTTACATATTATAACCTTAAATAATCTGATCAGTTAAGATGGATATTTTTGCATATTTAAGTAAGAAAATCCCTGTCACTCAAGTTTTGATTTATAAAATTCAAGAAAGATAAAAATTCTGATTTATAATCTTATTACATTGGGTACCGTGACGCAACCAAAACCTCAGCCATTACATGCTTTGGATATCATCTTCTGTTGTCCATATAAATGTATTCTGAATCCAATATTTTTTATTATGCAAAGGGTCATCTAAAATATCATTTTGAAATGGAACCATATTGAATTATTTGGTTTCATTTTATTCATATTTGATCTCCTTTTTTCATTTGGACTTTCAATTAGTTTTTGAATATAGATTTTGTTTTCATTTCTCAAAATCAAATATTTTTTATTGTATCACTATTATAGCACTTGGAAAAAATTATTAGCCATAATCTATTTTACCAAACATTTCAAACATTATTTATATGGTAAAAGGTTTAAACTAATAACAGACCTAAAGCAATAGCGTATATGTTGAAGACCAAGAAGCCAATCACACCTCAATTTCAAACATGGATCAATCAATAAAGTGGTCTGAACATTGAAATGGCATACCGTATAGATGAAACACATTCTAATGCAGATGCCCTATCGAGAACTGAATGCAATATTTCTATATTTCTAGGAAATTTGACATGAGAAACAGCAAATAAAATAATTATACCTATAGGAGTTTATTTATTTGAATCAATTTTCATTGACTTTTGTTTCATAATGAAAACTGCTAGGAGTGGAAAGAAGTATATTTCGGCAGTTATAACGCAATTTAGTAAATATATTTCTTGATGTGTGGTTTCTGAGCAAGATGAATATACAGTTGCAGTAATAATTAACGAAAAATGGATTTTGAAATTTACTGCCCAAGTATTCATTGTTATAGAGGAAAAGTATTTCAGTCAGCTTTAATAAAAGAATTAGCAGAGAAATATGGTATTAATATAGTATATTCAAGTCCGTATTATCATGCAGCTAATGGACCGATTGAACGTCAATTTAGAACTATTAGATATGTCATCCAGATTTCTTTAAAAGAAAGAATACACAAAGACTTGGTCGAAATATTTCCTGAAGTTGAATTTATGTTGAATACAACAATTCAGAAAACTAATCAGTTGCAAAAATTGTTTTTAGGAAAAAGATTGCCAGAGAGCGGCATGAAAATGACGAACCATGTGAACTATAATTATTAATGGAAAAGCGTAAATTAGAAAGATTAGAATTACAAAAACGAATGCAGTGAAATAAGGAAGATAAATTATTTTTCAATTATGTAAGACCAAATCGAATTTTCAATGTCGGGGATGTTGTATTGGTAGAAAAACGGGCAAATAAAAATGAAGATAGATTTGAGGGTCCAAGTAAAATAATAAAGAAGTTGCATGATAGAAGTTTCTTAATCGTATTTCAGAATGGAAAATCGAAAATTAGAAATGTTTAATGGATCAAAATTTTAAAACGCTTGGGATGTAGAATGACTATAAATAATAAGTATTGGAAATAATATTATTGCATGTTAAATTTCTATGACTTAATATTACGTTATGTATTTCTGAATGTCAAAGGTGTGATATTGTATTATTTATACATGTATGTATCTTACTCAAGATACTTACAATATGATTACTTCCTCCGAAGAGCTAATCAGTTTTCAGTATTAATAAGTCTACAATGTTTTCTAACATCATTAATTCAAAAATTAGTTTTAAAATATAAATATGAGATTTTGTTTTGAAACATGAATCAAAATTTCAAATATTTAAACAAAACAGAAAACCCTTAAAATTATTGTACTCTCAATTAATATCAAAATTTAGACTATATTTTCTGATTTTTTATAAATTTCTCTCACATCTAGAATAACACTTATTTACTATAATAAATATAATCTATTTTATCAAAACTATTATATTTCGTTGAATTGAAAACATGAAACTTAGATGAAATTCAAAGTGTAACTAAAAACGAATTATTTCAACGAAACATTTTAGCCTAATATTTTTTAATTAACTAATTAAAAAACTTTTTAATTATTATATTTTAAAAATAATATTACTTAATAATAATTTAAATAATCAAGGAAAGAAGGCAAAGTTTTCATAATAGAAAATGGCCAACAAAATATATTAAAATATAAAATTGCTATGTATTTCAACCGTTTAACAGTCTTCTTCAGGTCAGGAATCTCATTAATAACAACTAAATGAAAAAATAATAATATTCAAACAAAATAACAACTAATAATCGTAATCAAATAGTATCAAACCAAAAGATATTTTAATAAAATTAAAAAAAAATTTTAATCATAAAAATTATTTTAATTTTAAAAAAACGCACAAAATTGTTAACATTCTCATACAAACATTTTTTTTAAATTAATATTGTGAGGTGTTTTCAGCTGAGAATTAAATATTTCAATGATTTATCAAAATAATTTTAAATTGTAAATAATTGACTATGAAAATAACTTTTAAATAATTTTTAAATTGGATTTTTTAAGTTGAAATTTTTGAATTAAAAATTAAAATAGCTTTCTAAAAAAGAAGTTTTATTAATGAAAAATTTTTATATATATTTTAAATATTGAAATTTTAATAAATGGTTTTGAAAATATTTTATTTAACACTGAAAATTTGTTTAAAATTATACAATATATCATATAATAAATATTTGAATTATGTCGTTAACTTTTGAACCTGATTTAAAAATAATTTAGAAGATGTGTTAGCAGCTTCTAATATGGCAACCACTCTTCTAATAAATATTAAAAATTAATTTAATTTAAATTTAAAAATAAAAAATTGTCTTTATACAAAAACTTTTAATAAACAATAACATCACCTGAATACTAAATATACAAGTTAAATTAATTAAATTCATGTACTCTGGGCACTTTGAATATTAATTACAGGATTTAAAGATCTAATCAACAACGCCTCGCACGTTACTCGTTCCTAGTAATTATTCAAACTCTTCAGCAAGATCTTAAGATCAGCAAATACTCATTTTTTTACTGGTACACTTCCTAAAATGATCACTAATGTGAGTCAATCCATTCCGTCGGCAATGCTCAAAAACTTGAGTGCACAAATGACGGACAGTCTCTCCAATGTATGTGGAATTAGACCCATTACATGAAAATTGATACACGAGTTCTGAACACAGACCAACTGGAGTTGCATACTTAGTAGTGAACATGCTACCAACCTTTCAAGATGTAATAAAAAATGATTTTTTAAACTATATTAAAATATCTTTTAGTTTGATACAGTTTGATTACGATTATTAGTTGTTAATTTGTTTGAATATTATTATTTTCATTTAGTTATTAATACGATTTTTAGCCTGAAGAAGACTGTTAAACGGTTTATATATATATATATATATATATATATATATATATATATATATATATATATATATATATATATATATATATATATATATATATATATATATATATATATATATATATATATAGCAATGTTATATTTTAATATACTTAAATAGCGATTTTCTATTATAATAATTTATTATTACAAATTATTATGTTGATCTCTAAAATATTCCATTTCTTTTAGAGAAATAGGCATAGTTAAATAACTTCAAAATATAATGATTGCATTTTTTCGAATGAAAATTTTTCAGTAAATTTTCCAATCTATGACTGAAATTGAAAAAAACAAATTCAAACATTATTTTTGATGAAAGTTGAAATTTTTATGATAATTACTTTTATTTATCGAGCAACAATTTTCGTTTGATCTCGATATCAAATTAGAAAATTATTCAGTTAGAAAATCAAAAGGAATTTTTTGGATTGTTAAAATTTCCATATAATTTCAAGTATTATTATTGAAATCTGGCAAGTTGTGGCATAAAACACTTATTCTAATTGTACTTGGATATAATTTCTCTCTGGGTTATTTGAGACTTTTACCTTTTTATCTTTTCTAATTTCATTTGCTTACCAGGAAATACTCTGGTTCACTTTGTTTCGTACTGAAATAATTTTATTATAACTATTACAACAAATTACGGTTATTTAATATTATTATTGTAATTATCATAATAAAAAAAATAATATTATATTAAAAGAATTTCACTGTTGATAATTTTATTATATTTATTATTTATTATTATTATTATTATTATTATTATTATTATTATTATTATTATTATTATTATTATTATTATTATTATTATTATTATTATTATTATTATTATTATTATTATTATTATTATTATTATTATTATTATTATTATTATTATTATTATTATTATTATTATTATTATTATTTAGCATAAAACTCAATATTACTGATATTTATCATCAATAAATAAGCTTAGAATAACCGATAAATCCCTATGTCTTCGCTCCAAAAATAACCTCTAGGCTGTAATTCGTTGTGTAGTCCAGGTGAAGAATATCAATGATTTGAAAAACTCATCAGTTCTCAAATAACAATACTTTTCATATGAACTGCATGATATTAGTCGAGCTAACAGATAATGAAATTGACTTGTATTTACTTGTAAATGATCGTAGTAATCATTTTTATTAAATGCAATATATCAAGCATGCAATAAATTTTCGTTGTTTTACTAAACTTACAAAGATCACTAGCTAAATGGATGAAATTTCATTCGAATCAATTATTCAGTTTAATAGTTATTTATGATGAAAAAGTACAAACGAAAGTTGAGTTTTCTCAAACAATAATAATATTAATTATTATTATTATTATTTAAAACAATAAAGTGATAATTTAAGTCTTTTGCTATTATTATTATTATTATTATTATTATTATTATTATTATTATTATTATTATTATTATTATTATTATTATTATTATTATTATTATTATTATTATTATTATTATTATGCCTTTTCAATTAAATAGTAGATAAACTTATTTTCAGATTTGATATAGACGTCAGCAATATTCAATTTTTAAAATTACAATCGGATTTTACTTATTTTCACAAATTTTGTAATTTCTAATTTTTAAACAATTTTGTATAACAGTTTCCATTGCAATTTTCATTTTTTTCAAAATTTTCATAAATTTTCAGTTCAATTTAGCAAAATTCATGGACAATTTATCATTATCTTGAGTTTGAATGGTAAATTGAAACTAAAATTTAAAAATTGCCTGAATGGGAAAAGTTTGGATATAAGGCTAGTAAAGATATAAGAAAGGTATATAAGACGACGCCAGTAAATTTGAATCAAATCATTAGAAGGATGGCGATAGCACTAATAAAAATATTAAGCCTACATACATAAATGATGATGATAAAATAAAGTTGATTAAAAATAATGAAGATCAACAGCAAAAAAGTGGCATTATCAAACAAGATTCTTTCTAACGAAGAACATGAAAGAAAGCATTGGTAGGTGTTCTTAATTTCGGTGATATATATTTAGGAACTTATGTGATGTGTGATAGGGTGTGAGAAGAGATTTGAAGAGCCCGATACACCCGTTTGCGAAATATAACATAACCTATAATCTAAAAAAAAATCAATAAATATATATTATAGGAACACACAAACTTACCTGTGTGTAAAAGTTTAATGCTGCGAAAGTTAACATATTTATTATAGGAATCTAAAAAGTGAGAGAAAATAATTAAGCATACAAACACAGCACACATAATGAAAAAATATACAAAATTAAGTAAAGTGTTTTTTTGCAAAATTAACATTGATTAACATATAATTAACATATTAATATTTTCAAATTATTTAAAAAGTTATGCACAAAAAAACGTTTAAATCAGATTCTGACTGCTCTACCTTGAGATTTAGGGAAAAAGAAGTAAATACATCGTAAGATTTAATTATAAAATAATTTAGAATATAAAATTTCTTTAGATTTACAGATATTGAAGAAGGTCCTTCGACATATTTGAATTTGCAGGAAAAAAATCGCAAATCGTAAATTTTAATAAATTATTTTAACAAATTAATATTTTCATAGAATTACAGAAATAGACAAAATTCAAAAGAAGATTACAAAAACTTAAAAAACTATTTTATCCATTCTTTACTAAATGTCTTAAAAAAATAAATGTTTTGTGAATACTTTATTTATTTATAATTATAAAAATATCTAACTTACATTTTTACGAAATAAATCCAAATAAAATATCATAAAATTCCTAAAAAACACCTGAAATTTAATTATCAATATGTTATATTATAAATGATGACTAACAGTAATATTTAAGAACTTGAATAATGATCTCATAATTTTATAAAATCAAAATTCAAGTCATAAAAATTACTTTAATTCAAAAACCTACCTTAAAACGAATTTTGAAAAATAGAATAAATGAAATTAAGTTAACATTGTCATATAATTGGTGACTCACCTTAGCTGGTGTGCATACCAACGTATATTATAGACAATGTTAACTTTCGCAAACGGGTGTAGGAGTCACCGATAAAAAAGTGTGGCTGGACAATCGGGGTGCGTGTATGTAAGTTAAAAAAATTTATAGCAATTAAATGAATAATAACAACAATAAAATAAAATTACAACTTTTATTTACAAAAAAGTAAGAACCTTGAAATTGAGGATGTATCGAAAGTTCGTATTCTATTGCTTCTGTGAATGAGACTTCAAGTCTATTATTTTTCATTTGGAATTTCTGATCTGTTCGTTCCTGAAATTCGAGGGAAATCGAAAGTTAGAATTCTAATACTTCTACGAATGAGACTCCAAAACTATTATTTCGTTCTTCGGATCTTATAATCTGTTCGTTCCTGAATTTCGAGGGAAATTGAAATTTAGAATTCTAATACCTCTATGAATGAAGCTCCAAAACTATTATTTCGTTCTTTGGTACTTCTGATCTATTTACTTTGATCTTCGAAAATATTTATAGATATCCTCGAATAAATGATGACTTCGAATCCGTCGTTTTATTTTGTGGAAATATGATATATCTTCTAGTATTTAAGTTTTTATTATCAATTTTTAACTCTTCGATGTTTTTATTTCATTTTTTTAAATTTTACTGTAGTGATAATTTACAATGGTAAATTATCGCTATATAGTTTTTTAAATCAAATTTCCCCGACGCTACGGGAACGATTATATTCAAAAGAAAAAACGAAACCTAATTGAGTTATTGTTGAAAATAAACATAACGTCAAAAATGCAACAATCTACTACAGAAGATAACGGGAATAAACCTAAAATAAATTGTATTTGAGTATACGAGGGCATTTTAATGGAATCAAAGTAGAGTATTAAATAGTGAAATATTGGAAATGTGAACTGTTGTGGAATAAATTGGATCATCCCCCCTTGAAGTGTGTTTCCAAACAAATCTTTTATGTATATATTGTAATTAATGTGCGTGTGCCACAGTGGTATGTTATGGGCTTGAGTTGATACACTTTTCTATATTAAGTTTTCTATCCTTGAATTTATTAATTTTATTTTTGTGTTCGGCTTCTTTGTTTAAAGGATTATAAATTTCAAATTGTGTTGAATCAATTAAAGTTTTTGGAATTGTGGAATTTACTTCTGTTATTTTAAATTATGAATCAACTGAAACACAAGGAGTTATAGTTGATATGGGTCAAAAGGAAATATATGTTCGTGATAAAGCTCAGTCTAAGAGAAGTATTATAACGTTGAATTATCCAATTGAACATTTTACATCTTGCATTTTACATCTAGTTCTTTTTAAAAAAGTCACTGATTCCCAAAGTTTACAGAGAAAAAATGAGTCAAGTTTTTATTTAAAACATTCAATGTACCAATTTGTATGTTAATATTGAAGCAGTTCCTTTTGTATAAGTCGGCTCTCATAGAGGGTATCGTTCTGAATTCTGAGTATGGTGTATCACATACTGTGCCAATTTATGAAGGTTGTGATTATGATTATTATCATGTAATTTGCAGAATGAATTCAGCTGGAAGAGATTTGATAGATTATTTGATGAGAATGAAATCGGTTATTTAATTATTAATGAATTAAAATGAAAGCTGAAAAGTAATTTATTCAATAAAAAAATTATAAAAGTAGATTCTAATCAAATCGATTGGAAAGAGAGATTATATAATCGAGCAAATAATCATCAAGTATTGGTGTAAGGAAGAAATCCACTAGCACTTGAATAACTACACAGTCTGATATCTCTTGGGACAATAAATTCTCCTTCACCTACCAACAACCACACTGAGACCAATTAGCATCTCATTTCCATAATTTTGATAAAACAATGCTTTCATGATGCTGATTAAAATATAATCATTAAAATAAATATTGCTTTTTCATCTAAATTTCTATTTCCCAAATATGTCAGAAAAGCTTCTATAAAAAGAAAACTGATTACGATATTCCTCCTGCCAAATCGGATACAGAATTTAATTTCCGATTTTTAATTTGCAAATGTGCTGGATTTATTTGCCATTTAATTCGAAAGGAAAACAAAAACTTCTTAGCAAGCTATCTGCCTTTCTTCACAACGCAATTTTACAGTTTAAACACAGCTAGACTGGCGAATCAATTATCCTATTAAATTCCAATTATTTCCCCACCATGATTTCATTTAACAATTTTATAATAAATTAGTGGAAAATTTTTTTTAATTTATAACGATGCTTTTTAGTGTTAACAAATTATTAATTAATATTTTTATAACATTTTACAATCATCAATTATTCATCATTAATGAAATATTTTTTACACAGTATATATATGTACAAAACACACGACATTCCACAGGCCCACATCAATTGCCCAATTTACACTTTTTTCAAATAATAATAATAATAATAATAATAATATAATTAAACAATTTGAATAAATAAAAATTTCACTTCAAAACAAGACAAATTTTTTTTAACTATTTAAAAACATTTGATCAATTTAATAACATTTATTTCTTGAAGAAAATCGAATAAATCACAATCAATAGTAATAATAATTGATACATTATAATTAATATATTATAATTATAATTGATAAATTGCAATCGATAATAATTATAATTGATAAATTACGATCAATAATAATTATAATTGATTAATTACAATCAATAATAATAAAAATAATGAAAATATCAATTATTAACAAAATTTACAAATTTATACTACCATAAATTAAAATAATTAATAAGTAATATGTTTATTTACACATGTTAGATTTTAATTACTAAAGGTGCAGTTATTGATTTTTTGAAAATAATATCGATTCATTGAATAATGAAATTAATAAATATCAGAGATTATTATTTATTTCTTGAATAGCTGCTCTAAATAGTGATTTATTTTTATTTTCTGCAGATATCGAATCATTCACGAGTATTCGGATTGGATTTTGTCATCGGTTTTCAGTTGCAGAAAACTATTTGAAGATGAAATGATATCGGATTGGGGGGTATTTGCGAGTGATTTTTTATTTTCTTGATCATCTAATAATGATTCTGGTGGATTATTATCGATTGGTTGCTTCGGTAAAGCTTCGTGTGGTGATTTGAGAGGTATTGTGTTTTCTGGATTCACCTTTCCATTGCTGTCGTGAGAATCGCTGGAGATTGATGAGGGCTGGTGAGGAGATGCAGAATCGCTTACATCAGGCTGTAATGTGTGATTTACTTCAGTGAAAATAAACGACTGGCAGCCAATTCGAATCACGGAACCGAATTTAAGAGGCGCGGTTGATTCCCAGCCTTGGCCCATACAATTATTGAAGCCAGTATTACTGTAACCATATTCTGAGCACGTGCAACTGGCAATTTTTTTATCCTGAACACATTAATCAAATAAGGTTGATGTTCAATACAATGGCGAGATTTATATGATTTAATGTTCATTTCTTTTATTTTCTTTCTGAGTAAAAAAATGAGCGGTTTATTTTTAATGATAATTTCTTTTCTCATATTCTCAGCCTTTTTAAAATGTATTAAATAAAACTTAGATCAGGAAAACGAAGGTCAATTAAATAAAGGTTTCATGTATTATTTTAAAGAGCTGCGAAGAGATAAAAAAAGAAAATGAAATAGATAACGAAGAAACTAAAAAGTTTCCTATATCCAAATAAATTTGGTCAACTTTTAAAATAATCTATTCCTTTAACGTGTTTAAAAAAGAATGAATAAATAAAATCGTAAAATAAAAAGTTTTCTTTTCTCATCAATGGTTTTCAGCCCATTTAAAACTTGTTAAATAAACTTTGGAACTTTTTGTTTTCACATATTACTTTCTTATAATACATTTTCAGACTATAAAAAAATATTCTTATCCAACACGAGTTTTCAGTAAATTTTTTTAAATGACTGCTAAAATTTGAAAGTGTAAAAATATGATAAAATTAAGTTTAAGCGCTGAGAAGAGAAGGAAAAAAACATTTGATCAATTTAACAACATTTTTTTCTTGAACAAAATCGAATAAATCACAATAGTATTAATAATTATAATTGATACATTATAATTAATATATTATAATTATAATTGATAAATTGCAATCAATAATAATTATAATTGATAAATTATGATCAATAATAATTATAATTGATAAATTATGATCAATAATAATTATAATTGATAAATTATGATCAATAATAATTATAATTGATAAATTACGATCAATAATAATAAAAATGATGAAAATATCAATTATTAACAAAATTTAGAAAATTATACTATCATAAATTAACATAATTAATAAGTAAATTTTGATCAATAATCTATTCCTTTAGCGTGTTTAAAAAAGAATAAATAAATAAAATCGTAAATAAAATAAAAAAGTTTCTTTTCTCATCAATGGTTTTCAGCACCTTTAAAACTTGTTAAATAAACCTTGGAACTTTCTGTTTTCACATATTACTTTCCTATAACATATTTTCAAAATATAAAAAAATATTCTTATCCAACACGAATTTTTTAAATGAATTTTTAAATAAATTTTTGAAAGTGTAAAAAGATGATAAAATTAAGTTTAAGCGCTAAGAGAAGAGAAAAAGAATGAAAGACATTTACAATAATACTAATAGATCAATGATGAAAAGAAATGATTTAACTGATATTTCATTCAATTGGTTATGAATTACAAATGTCGATCAAAGAGTAAATATAAGTAGAAATTAATTATACATATAAATCCTACAGTATAAACCAGTTGTTG
>CAUHTR010000106.1:50000-206028 GCA_959609185.1 Schmidtea polychroa
AAAATAATTAATAATAAATAATTAATAATAATAATAATAAATAATAATAATAATAATAATAATAATAATAATAATAATAATAATAATAATAATAATAATAATAATAATGATAATAATAATAATAAATAATAATATTAATAATAATAAATAATATTAATAATAAATAATAAAAATAATTAATAATAAAAATAAAAATAATTAATAATAATAAATAATAAAAATAAATAATAAAAATAATTAATAATAATTAATAACAATAATAAATAATAATAATAATAATAATAATAATAATAATAATAATAATAAATAATATTAATAATAAATAATAAAAATAATTAATAATAAAAATAAAAATAATTAATAATAATAAATAATAAAAATAAATAATAAAAATAATTAATAATAAATAATTAATAATAATAATAATAATAATAATAATAATAATAATAATAATAATAATAATAATAATAATAATAATAATAATAATAATAATGATAATAATAATAATAATATTCCATGTATGAATTTTTAAATAAATTAGCATTTCTGTAGCTGGTACAATAAAAATCTTTTAAATATAAATATTTATTTTATTACAATTGTTTTTATTATTAAAACAATCATAAATGATTTATAAACTAATTAAAATATTTTCAATGCGATTAAATAAAGTACAGATATATAATAAATTAAAATATTCTCGAAACTTACTAGAACCGATGTCGCAGTTACGATAGATCATACGAGCAATTGAATTTTGTTGACGCGAACCATCTTTGGATAGGGGAATAAGTAATGCTCTGGATTTGACTTGTTCTGCTCCGGATTTAGAAATAACGGAATATTTTGGTGATATATCTGAAAAGAGGTCGATATTTTTTGTGGAAATGAGATCCCTTAAAGAATCAAGAACATTCTTCAATAGCAGTGTGACATCTTTACAGTGTATATCTAGAAATAAGCAAATCCGTAAACTAAATCTTGATATTGCAAGTTTTAGCATGTTTGAATAATACTGGTAATAATTGTTTAGGCACTGAGTAAAATAAAGTTAATTAACTAATAATTAAATTGATTATTAGAATTTCATTTGACGCTGGAGGTCTTATTTCGTCTGGTGCGGATATATAGGCTCCCTGTTTTTCTAGGCGAAGCTATTTTTATTTTGTTTGAATGAAGTGATTTATTTAATTTTTTGTTTAAATGGATAAAAAATTATTACAATTATTTATTAATTGAAAATTTTAATTAAACGTTAAAGGAAAGCAAAAATCTACTTTCAATCTATTCGAAATTGTATAGAATTTATATGATTGCCTATGTTACCTAAGCTCTTTTATTAAATATATCAGTTACTGCTTCGACAAACTATTGACATATTGATAAAGAAAAACATTAACAATAACCCGAAAATACTTGTCTGTTTCAACATTAATGTACAAATGAAATGTTATAATTATGGCACGTTGTAGCCTGTATATTTATCTATAATGTTTATGCGGTGCGCTTATCTGTTGAATTTATTTATTGTTCTTCTGTGGGATGCTTAAATGTTGGATTTATCCACGTACTTAGAAAGCATATATATATATATATATATTTGCGATTAATTACATCCATTTTACGGTGAGCGATCAAGAAATTTATACGATATAAAGATAGAATAATCTGATTGGATGATTAAATAAGCACTTTTAAGAGTGAAGTGCTTCGAAAGGATGCAGAATATTGGTTTAAAATTAATTAAATTAAATATGTTTGATTATTGATTGTGTAAAATTAGCACAGCAAAAATAATTATAAATAAAATAGAGCGAAAAATTCTATTAAATGCTTACCGATATCTTTACAAGATGTTCGCAATAGAGAATTTAAAATAGATTTCTGTTCTTCGGTAAGCATAGCACTTTCGACCGAAAATGTGCCGTTCGGTGTTTTAGGCTGGATTATTATTTTTTCCAATTAAAAATAATCATAATGACGATTTTACCTTTAAAGGAAACTTATACATTCTTATTACAGCATCAGGCACTTTAATTTTCTGTCTGGTTTTTGTATCGCCATTATCTGTTTTAGTTCCGAATCTGAAGCCTCGGCCTGACGCAAATGTCGTCAACAAATCCAGTTCGTCGGTATGTCCAATAGATTTTTGTAGGTCATCGTAAGCCTTCATTCTTTCGGATAGACGAATGGTTTTAATGATTCCAGCATTGTCTATAACCTGTTCAATGTGATTAGGACACATCCATCGTTCGACACGCGACGGTAATTGTACGAGGGGTGGGTCGAGACAATCGAGATGGAAATAAAGAGGGCAATAATCACATTGAATTAAGCTTCCGTAGAGACAAGTTCTGAATAATGGAAAAAAATTATTTACTAATCGAATTTTGGTTTTTTCGTAAGTCATAAAAAGAAAGTCTATTAGGGAATAAGGCTGTCAATGGTTACTCGGTTTTCGGGTAACTGACAGTCGGATCTTACCGAGGTATCTAAATCAGAAATCGTTCCGTTTTATTTAAAACAGTGAAAATAGTAGTCGAATGGAAAAAATCAGTAATTATCTTAAGAAACAAAGTTCATTAGATTCGTGCATGACTTGTTAGTTTCTGTCTTTCTGCGCCATGCATGCTGATCGCTTGCTGTTATCTAAGTCTTTCTGCAATAACAAAGCACATTATGTTACAGATTAGTGCTATTTCATATCAAGATTGTGGCGTGAATGGGTGTTCGATTACCCACCTGTCGAGCGGACGGGTAACTGGGCGCACGTTTTCCAATTTTTGCCAGTCTTATTAGGGAATATTTATTTCCTGATTAGAATTATTATATTTGTATATATTCGAGGATATTATTATTTTCAGAATTCCACTATATTATATACTGATTTTCAAAGTTTGTATTTTTCAGAAAATTTAGTTCCTAAACTTTATAAATGAAATATTGAAAATCCCACTTGTGACACAGCTAGAAAGCAAATTATATATTTAAAATAATATCACTTATAAAATGTTGGAAAATTCCATAAAATGTCTTTTCTGGATAATTAGCTTGAAAACTGATAAATTGAAGCCGTCAAAAAAAATTTAGAATGACTAAAAATAAACCACCATTGTCACTGTTTTAATATCTATCAATTATGCTAATAAATTATAAGCGTGTCATAGAATATAGGATGGAAGAGAAATATGTTTACCAGCATCAGTGTTTAATAACGCGCAGAAGAAATGAATTCATCATAACTACAGAACATTCAATAAGAAATCTCCTTGAAGTTACGATAAACAACAATTGGACTTACATTTCTTATGGCGTAGAAGCGATTATGCATAGTTCTTTTACTATATTCTTATTTGACCAATCATTATCCAATTGCTTCAATATGTTTGTTTGCCTTTTGTGCACCTCAAGAGGATATCATCCCCTTTTGAAAAGAAAATGATTTTTGATATTATATTCATAAGAATATCCAAAAAAATTGTTGATAATAACCAAAGTCTGCCTTGTGTGAGCAACAAAAGGAAAATAAGGCATTCTGTTTCCGCATCATCCAAGCATATATACTTCTGATGCTATCTACACAGTCCCGTTTAGATTATGGATATCCGAAATAAATACTCGTATCTATGAAATTCATACAGTTTTATCAGATAAAATTTCCTTTCTTCGTGGATTAAAGAGAGGAAGGTGAAGTATTTATTAACAGCAAATGCAATTAATACCAAACCTAGGATGATTCACTGTATACCCAATGATGAAATTTATGGAAATATTAAAAATTCAAGGTGGGAGGGGGCATATACAATTTGTAGCTATTCTAATCGATAACAGATCTAGATGGCTACATCGTAGACCCAATGTTTTAATTTCAAGTCTAAATTCAATAAATTTCGACAATGTCTGAATAAAAAAATTAAATTATTTCATTCAATTTTTAAAATTTCCCAAAATTTAGATTGATCAAAAATTACGTAATATAAAAATGAGTAATTTTGATCTGTGCTCCCTTAGTGTGTTGCGTAATTCAATAAAAAAATCTCTTTGGTAGAGATATTTTTAAAATTAGACTTACCACATTATAACAATGAAAATGATTTAATTAATTATGATTATTTATATTCATTTTACTTTAAATTTAAAAAGTTTATCATAAATTTTATCATAATTCTAACTACTTCACTTGTAAGTAAACTCTAATTAAACTTAAATAAATCAATCTTTAAACCTAAACCTTGAACATTCAAAGCGATGCAACGATTGGTCTTGGGATAACTCCATTTTCCAAAGTAATAACCGATTTAGTTTTCAATTCGGCATTCGTTTTAAATGAATCTATAGATATGTTAAAAGATCAAAAACGCTTTAGTAATAACATAGATAACTCACTTGGTAATTTGATTCCAGGAATCAAATCTTTAGTTAACTCAAATTCTTTGGGATTCAAACACTGGACAACGTCTTGAATGTTTTTCAAAGCTGTCAGCTTTTTATTTTGAGTGAAATTATCAGCTTTTCGTTTTTTATTCGGTATTTCATCAGAAAGCATCTCAGTTGTAATTTCAGAAGATGCAGAACTACTGCTATGCACTGAACGTTTAGAAGTGTTGACAAACCCATGACAACCATTGGTAATTCCATTATTACCACTTTCATTGTCGTTTCTTGCATTACTCCGGTGCTTACTGACGAATACTTGTCATCTTCTTCTTTCATTATAGCAGTACATCTATTACAATACCATACTCCAACTGGAGCTTCTCGTTATCTATTGGGGGATCTAAGCATTCTAGATGGAAACTTGCAGGGCAACGATCACACACTAATCGTTCACCTTCAAACGTACCACAACTGTCACAATATTCGTGACTATTTGATTTGGGTTTTTCCAACTTATATTGCTATTTTTAAAGACTTGTCAGTTTCATCGAAATTGTTTACGAGAGAAAATGAATGACAATCTTTAATATTAATCTCATTATTTGATTATATTGTAAATTTTTAAAATATGCTTGCCAAATCTTGAATTTCCGGATGGTTCAACGGATGGAGGTTTAAATATTTTTTGGATATCATCAATTAGGCTATCAGATTTAGACAAATCAAGCTCAAAGGTAGTCATTTAAATATGCAACAGCTCTAAAATTATAAAAAAAAATAAAACTAAAATTTGTAAACTGTTTAAAAAAGATATTAATTATTAGCTTTAAAAGTCAATTAGTAAATAATATTATTTTAAAATAAAATAAAATGAAAATTATAAACCCGCCACTTTCTTTAAAACAAATAGATTTTAAACAAAATAAGATATAAGTTTTATTAAATAATTTTAACTATATACTAAGAATATGAATTACATTCAATATTATTAAAATATTTTTCATGACTTTATTAATAATTATTAGAAAGTCAGAGGTATTTATTCTTATTATTAATATATGATTAAACAAAAGTTTAGTGTTACTCGAATATTGTATGGAAATTAGTGTGTTAATGCATTATTATTAAAATTTTCGTTATTTAATTCAACAAATTTTTGTAAAAGAAGACATAATTCAAATTATTTCAATATCATTATTCAATATGAAATAATGATATTCAAATAACTTACACTGCTTTATGAAATAAAAATATAGGTTAAATAAGAAAAATTTTATTTTTGAATGTTCGGCATATCGCTTTTGTAAACAAATTTGATCTAATTTCAATTTAATTATGTAAATTTTGCCCTACACATTAAATAAACAACATTGACCCTTCTCAGGGCATAATGAGTGAAGCATGGACAAAGTGAATACTTCCGAAAATTTCTACTGTTGAAAATGAACAATATGACAAAAATGACGTTTTATTATCACAGAATTCTTTCAAATAAATCTTTCTTTGGGGTTTTCACCATTTTCTAATTATCGTCGTCTTGGTTACTAAAGTATTCCAATGCAGGAATAATTGTTAAAGTACAAGTCTAACCGTTACAACCTCAGTAAAACATTGCATCAAACTGCATTCACAATTGACTTTAGTGTTATGTGGTTTGAGTAAAATCCGTAAACAAAGTGAGATTCTCATTCACATTTTTCTTGGCTTCAGGGTGCAATATAAGGTACATTAAAGAAAATTATCGAAAGGTTCATTACTAGACATAACACTTTTATATCTAATTTTACACAAATTGAATAAATTTCTTATTCTCACTAAATAATTAATTAAAGTGATAACAAAAAGAATGGATAAAGTTAGATCAAGCAATTAAAATAATTATTTGCATATGTTGGCATTAGAAGGGGTTTACCTATTCTCAGGTGATGATCATTTTTTACATTCGTTCTGTCTAGGGAAAACAGTCTAAAACACCAAACACGACTATTTACAGAAACCAACTGTGTACTCGCTTGAATTAGACACGTTGGTACTGTATCCAGTGGAGGTATATATGGACTAAGGCGAGCTAGTTTAATCCGAATGCACGACGCATATGGATTTCAACTATCAGGACTGCCGATGGAAGGTCTTATTTAAAAACAAATTATCATAGTTTAACTGTTAATACTATGCAAAACTAGGTTAGTGTAGGTTACAGATAATCAACTAATTCTTAACCTTAAGATGGGGCTAGACCAGAGGTGGAAAACCTGTGGCCTCCCAGAGCTTCATGTGCGGCCCCCGGAGACTTATCGAAATAAATCTTAATTTATATAAAAAACCTTGAATTTTGAGGATTTACAAATAAAAATACTTGTAACTACTGAACTGTATATATACCATACTGTACAAGCATCCCGCCGAGTACAAAGAACGAAATATAAAAGTCAATCATTCACACCCATAAATACAAAACGTATGTTGACGAATAAATAAGATTATTGAGCACTCATCTGTGAAATGATGACTTATTTGCATCATTTTTTCGATTCAGAAATAATAAACATTTTCCAGAATATTTCGTACAGCTGCATTTTTCAATCTGGAGACCGATTATAAACATTGTTTTAATTACTAACTGTATATAAACAACATATTTAAAAATAAATTAATTAATGTTAAAATAGTTTTGACTGCGGCCCCATTTGGAGGCGACAAATTTCTATGTGGCCTATAGAAATAAAAAGGTTCCTCATCTCTGGGCTAGACTAAACCGTCAGGAATTCCTTGCTTTTTAAATTACCAAAAGAAAACAGTTAATTTAAATATCTGCTACTGTTGTTGGGAATATATTCAAAGAACAAATAATTAAGACATGACAGATTTATAAATTAATACATATAAATTGCCACAAAACATCAAAGTAATTTAGAATTAACTTGCAAAGGTTCTTCTTATGGTACTGGGAATATCTAACAAGATAAAGGGAATATGCATAATTAATTTATTACAGCCTTAATTCTGACATGCTAGTCAACCAAATGGGCAGATCCCTCACCCACTCGACTAACTACCGAACCGACCACTGAAACCTTCAAGTTCTTCCGGGCCCCGATGGAATATATATATTTTTTGCATATATATTGATATATTTTTTTAAAAACATTTTCTTATCCTATTAATACTTATGAAATTCCATGATACATATAACTTGAATATATAAACTTGAATATACATATAAACATACAAACTTAGATTTTTAAAATTATTATATATATAAAATGCAAAATATGATTATATCGCCCTCGGTTCAGTTACGTATCGATCGTCATAATTTTAGTTATAAATTTCCCAGAAAAACATAAAGATGAAGACAATAATAGTTAAAATATTATTTAGAAGAAAATTGAAAACAATGATCCCAAATATGTTATAGAAAAATTAACCTACTAGTTAAAATCATAAAAAATATACATGTTATAAATTTTCGGAATTGGCATAAAAGTATAAGTAAGATAAAAATTCCCAAGTTTTTTTAGTTAGTTATGATACTGGAGCCGCATATATATAGAATATTCCCCAACAAATCAGGGTGAGGACATGATTTCCTTAGCTATTGGAAGTTGTTATTTATTTGATCCTTTTAAACAAAACGGATTTTTGTTGTAAAATATTTTTATTAATTTATTAAATTTATCTTTAAAAATTTAATTTATTATTAAATGCTATTTTTTAAATTTATTGTTTTTTCCAAATATGTTTTGTTCGTAGTTTCTTGCAATATTATTAATTTAAGACATCATTTTTTTAATTAAATGTTTGTTACTTATTGACTATTAGGTGGTTTTTCCATCATTTTTAATAAAAGTTTTGCGTTATTTATGCAGTGTTTGCTTACTCAAACAGTCTACTTTAATTATTTTAAATTAATTCATTTATTTGTTAATTAATGACCTTCTGGCCAAACATATACATTCATTCACCTTGCCATAATTTTCATCCCTACGAGTTATAGAAAAAATTATTCATTTCACTAAGTATCAGATCAAAAACATTTTTTATGCAAAAGAACAACGCAAACAAAATCATAAGTCAATTCTGTTGCCAGGAAAAATTGCAAGGACGGAACGAGTGCACACAGAATTTCATCCAACATCCGTTTGAGAGGTGTAACCGGGTACAGTAACCCTTATCTTCTAAACCTGGTGTCTTCTTAGGCCACACCCATTTGGCTTTACAGAAAGTAATTTGTGGAAGTCCACAGTGAAGCTATATCTGAGTGGCTTTGATTGTCGGCTTTCTAGTGAACTGTAGTATGCGCAGTATATCACATCTATCACAACCACGTCTGTCATAGAGTTTGCATAAAAACCGGTTTTTGCAAACCGCGGTTTTCGGTTTTTCAAATTTGAGAAACCGCGGTTTTCGGTTCGGTTTTCGGTTTCTAAAAAAGTAAAAGGAAATAAAAAGGCATAAGTATATTTATTGCTTTTTCAATAATATATTTCTATTTAAAAGTATAATGTATTTCATACAAGAAATATATATAATAAAATCATAGCTGCAACATATAAAATAGTAATAATGTTGTTTAATAAATAATATAACAATATTCCTATTCTGTCGACAATGCAGATATGAATTTCTAATTCACTTACATTGTTCACAGAGAATATAAAATAACACAGATAATTAATAGTATTTTGTTTATACATATACTATAGTTCAGTAATATTAGTATATGTATGTAATCGTACATTTGTACAACTAATATAAATAAAAATTAAAATAAATAAAATAGAAAATTTCATTTAGCTGTTATTGGAATACAATAACCAAAATTATATTGCATTATTGCAGATTTTTGTTATTTAGTTAATTAAGAACTATTATTTATTCGATAATGTTTCAAAAATACTAAAGAATTAAGCGAATAATCACTAAGGCGTGATCTTAATTTTCTACTAAAGTTCGAAGACGTGGAAAATACCCGCTCCGATTCTGTAGACGTTGGGCGTACTGTTAAAATAGCATCGTATAGTTGTTGAAGAACTGTTGTTCTTTTGCCTGTTTTCTTATATATAGCAAATTCATCTTTAAGAGAACTAAATGGCTTTGCAGCTACTTCTTTTGCAGCAGAATTAATAGCAGCATTTATTTCATCTGATAAAGATGTAAATGTAATATTCTGATCAGTTGGAGAATTGGTTTCACACAAAAATTCTTCACAATTATCGATTTGGTTTGGATACAACCTATTCAATAAACGAGTGCCAAAACTTAAATTTTCTTTTGTGGGTACAACTTGTTGAAGAAGGCATGACAACAAAGAACTCAATTCCCGATTCTGTCTTGAATTTAAGCGTGTTTTTATATTTTCTCGTAATTGGGTTATAATTATGTATGTATCTCCCGCACAATTCGATTCGATACCATCGAGCTTCTTTAACAGAAATATAATTGCACCTTTTGCTGTTGTTAGATTAGCATCTTTTCTTCCTAATGCAAGTACAGTTAGTTCTAGTGGCTTCAATATACTACACAAGAGCTTAACTACATCAAAGTCTATCAATGAAATTAAATTTGTGGCGTTTAAATCGTTTAACACTTCTAGCATGGGATGGATAGAGTTCCATCTGTGTTGAACATCTAATTCTAAA
Organism: Schmidtea polychroa; assembly: GCA_959609185.1. Classification (NCBI taxonomy): domain Eukaryota; kingdom Metazoa; phylum Platyhelminthes; order Tricladida; family Dugesiidae; genus Schmidtea; species Schmidtea polychroa. The sequence goes on from CAUHTR010000106.1 coordinate 60,020, forward strand.
TAAAGTTCATGACCTAGCTTATCCATAACGTTTTTTTGCAAAAGATCATTACGGACTGAGGAAAATTTAAAAAAGCGAACGATAGCTCGTACTTTTTTTAGAGTTTCAGCTATTGAAATTCTCTCTCTAACTTCTTCAATGGTATTATCTTCGCTCAAATTAAAATCACAACTATCGCTACTAAATTCGTCTTCAGTATTATCATCGTCCTCAGTATAGGATTCTTGATTTTCTTCACTATTTTGATTATCGTCAATTTTGGAATAAAATGTGTCGCACACTTCAAGGTGAAGACCATGATTCAAGCATAATTGGACTTCTGCTGGACATTCTCTTGCATATTTCACCATGACACTAGCCCCGTCATTGGACGTTGCAACAATGTCTTGCTCAAACGAAAGATGAAACATTTTTAAATGGTCAGACATAGTTGATATAATCTTGGCTGCGTTACAAGATCCAAAAATCCTGACTAATCCAAGATTCATTACTTTTCCTTCTTTATTATGGGCATTGATGTTCATATAACGACGCTGTCGTGAGCTAACCCATTCGTCCAAAGTGATACTAAATTTCTCTCCCTTTTGTTTTTCTTGGTCAAAAAAGTTTACATACATTTTTTTCTTTTTCTCATATTCAAAATGAATAAGCGCCATTGTCCCATTTTCGCTTTTTGGTAATTGAAACCCCTTATCACTAACAGCCTTTCGAATAAAATTAGAATTTGTTATTCCACGAATAGTAAAACCATCTTTTGTGGCCAACTCGTCCACAATCTCACCAAGTGTTAGCTTTGGAACATAATTGAAAATTGTTTTTTGTATTAACGCACTTGTGCTCGCAACAGCTGTTCTTTTGCAAGAAATTTTGTGGATATTTTGCACGTGGTTTATCATAGCAGAAGTCGATCCGTTCGAATTAGTTATTTCTACTCCACATTTATTACATTTTGCTTTATTGTCGGATTTGTTTGATGCTGGTATTTTTATAAAATATTCCCAAACCGTTGATGACATCATTTGAGGGTTTATTTGGCCACTGAAAGTGTTTCAAAAATTTGTTTAGTAATACAAATCTACGTATTATCTTAAAAGAATTATATAAGTACATATTCATATACTCACCTATAGTTTTAAAACAATATATAATACGTATAAACAACCTATAATTTACATCAAATCATTCAATAAATTCAACAAGAATCAAAATAATTATCCAATTATTCAATCCAAGAAAGTAAATTAATGAATTATAAATTTTAATTTGTAATCAATTTTAAAGTTTTTACAAATTTATTTGACTGCTATAATTTTATAGTGGGCATGGATTCTGACTGGTGGACATGGATTCCGACTTACTATAAAGTATGAAAAATTGCACACAATCAGGCAAAATTAATATTTTGAGAGAATTTTTTTATTTTACGTAGCTTTAAATGAAATATTTTTTGAAAACCGAAAACCGCGGTTTCTGCAGACGGTTTCCGGTTACGGTTTTTTGAGACGAAAACCGCGGTTTCGGTTTCCGGTTAACCGAACCGTGCAAACTCTAGGAAAAACTGCTCACCCTTTTGACCAATTGTTTTTTGATTGATTTTTTCTTCGGTGATTCTCTTTTCAACGTTTTTCTATGAATTATTGGAACTTTCCTTTTCTTATTGTATCGTTATGTATACATAGTTACTCGTATTACATTAGAATTTTCCTGTGGCTGAAAATGAGATTTACGAATCTCAAATCCATATATAATCGTGGTCTGCTCAGTGATATACAAATTCTCGCATTGGCCCTGGCTTTACTGATACATCGAATGCTCTAACCATTAGTTTTATTCACGCCTTACATTTTCCGAGACAGACTTATTCTATGTAGTTACTCTCGATACTGTCATTTTAGATTTCTTACCTACATCACATAACTCATGCCACACTCCTTTTGGACAGGTTTTAATTTAAATGGTTATTAAATTGACCTATACAACATATTGTGTGAAATTAATTAAAATTTATTTAGTTTCAATTAACCAATATGTTGGGTTTGCATAAAAATAATGTAATAATTACACACTAATTGATTAAAAATTTTTACATCCTGTCAATTATCGTAGGCACAAAACAAATCATTTTAACAATAGTAGGATTATACACTGCAAAATGAAATCAGAAAGAGGCGAAAACGAACAATTAAAAGCACGCGAGTAAAATCCCATAGATCATAATTGATTTCGAGAATGTGAAAATTGAATTAGATATTTTCATTGCAATTGATTGAAATCGATATCAAATTATGCCACATTTTGTGGAAATACACTTAATAATTTGTTGTGTCTTGTTCATTAAAACCAGGTAACGATGAGCCAGAATTTGTAACAATCACACATAATTCATAGTAAACCCAACTGAAATGAAATCATAATTTGAACATGCACAAGAGAAATATCAAATAATATGATTGCGATCTGATTCAAATGGTTATATTTAAAAGAATCAATAATATTTTATATTTGTAAAATTTATAAGTGCAATAAAGACAAACACGTTTAATTGACAATAGCAAAAATATTAAAAAGGCAAAGTTATTAAAACTTAGAAAAACAAATTGCAGTTGAAGGTATAACATTTTCTACGGTCGAGATCGTAAAAGCACATATTTAAAATAAACCACAAATTTTCAAGTAAAATCAATAGTTAGTTTGAATACAAAGCACTGACACGAGGAGCCTTGGACAACCCATTTACAACGCTTCTTTTCAAACGGCCTCATGTGATAACCGGATTCAATAAGATCAGAAGTTAATGTTTTCATGAAAACATCTTCATCAACAGGTGCATCCCAAGGACCAATTTTCAGTTGTGCCGTTTCTGATATACAACTGTTATGTAGATTTTTTGTTACAGTTCTTCGTACAAATAGGATCACTTCACCGAGCCTTGTAGCAACAGCATTGTTCATTGCCAATTGGATAACTTGTTGTCTAAATGCATAATAACTTGGAAACTGTGCCTGGTGCTTTTCACGTACTAGAATGCGAGCAACCTGTGATGATAATCTGGCATCAAGCAAGTAGTTTCGATGTGATTAACAAATCATGTGTTCAACACTTTTTTGGACTTTTGAAAGATTAGTTTTAGGCAAAGCGCATTTAAATATCGATTGTGTAATAATTATGAAATAGTAAAAGATGAATTTAGTAATAAAAATCAACCATAAAAACATGGTTTAAGAAACTCTATATATTTCACTCTCTTAATTTCAACATATTTTAGATATAATTACGTTATCTTTCCAATCTTAAGTTAATGAATAAATAAGAATTTATATTGAAATAAGGAAACAATACTAGATTTGACATATCATAATTTTTTAAATCAACCCACGTTCCGTGATCGGATCGATCTGAAATTTTGATAGCATGCAGTGTTCATGACAACGAATATACTTGCCAAATTTCAGCTCAATCCGATCACGGAAAGTATGTTAATTCGGCCGCACAAAATTTGTGTCACATACAAACATACATAATTGAAAGTAATATGGAGTAAAAATATTTAATATTGTTGGGTTAGATCGTGCGATTAACGATAGGAATTCCGGAGGGTTACTCAAATACCCCAAAAACTACATAGGATAGAAAAGCTCAGAGATATTTAAATTTAATAAAAACATCAAGTAAAACAAAGACAATCAAAGAAAAAGAATAAATAAAACAAAATTATTAAACTAAGACGAGGAAGCAGGTGCACAAGAAACACATTTATTGCCTTCCAAACAAACAGGTCGCCGAAAGGACACAAAACAGCATAAAATATTTGCTTGCTCAAGGGGTGAGACTGGTATAAAAAGTGATTACTCAATCAGGAAATGGAAAAAGAGAAACAAACAAAAAAAATAAAATCGGTCAATCTGATTGATTGAACAGACTTACAAAATTGTATAGACCCGTTTGCAATGAATAAACGCATTTAATATAGAAACTGAGAAAGTGGTACACCTAATTTCAAAATTAACCATTGTTTATAATACACGTTGCCGTGTACACCGGTTGAAGTGACTCACCATTTATGTGAAAAAGAAGATTATAACTTCATTTACTCAATTTTTAAATATGGTTTTAAAGTAAGTTTTTTTAATTTTAAGTAACTTATAATACTTGAATTTTGATTTTATATAATTATGATATCACTATTCAAGTTCTTAAATATTACTCTTAGTTAGCATTTATAATATAAATTATTATTAATTAAATTTCATGTGTTTTTATCAATTTTATGAAATTATTTCGATATAATGTAAGTCAAATATATTTTTAACCATAAACAAATAAAGTAATCACAGAAGACATTTATTTTTTTAATACAATTAGGAAAAATAGTTTTTTAAATTTTTATAATTTTTCTGCAGCTCATTTTCTATATCTGCTTGTAAAGGACATGGAGCTGAACCCATTTGTCCTTGAAATTACTTTCTGATTTTGCCTTTTATTTTGCTGAATATGCTTTCTATTGGATTGAGGAATGGGGTATATGTTGGCAGGTGTTCGATGTAATTATTTGGAGATATTGCTCCACTGTGAATTAAAGTATTTTCATGAATGATACGGTATCCTGTCCCATTCAATTTTGTAGTTACTTCATTAATGAAATGTTGGTAGGTTGCACCTTTTCACGCCTATTGCTAAAAGAAATGACATGTTTTGTCCTCGATTATTTGAAACTATGGAGTATATATGGAGTATATACTCTTTCTCCTTTTTTCTTCCTTCCGTGGGTTTCAGTAGTCCACGTATTGAAACCAGCATTCATCAATGTAAATGAGATTTTTATCCCGCCAGACTTCTTCGAGATAACGTGTGACATAGTCCATTCGGATATGAAGTACACGCTCAGAATTCCTTGCTGCCACACATGAGCCTTACCTTTTTAACTGATATTAAATGATTTTTAGAAATCGAAAAATAGCAGTTTTGGAGGCCGTACAGTTTTGTTACAAAAAGAAAAATCCAATTTCTTCTAAAGTTGAATAAAAATTGGCATTTACAAAATCCAACAAATTATTTCCCTGTTCTTTTGAAATAATTTGTTTTCCGCCACTTCTTTTTCCTTTGCTAATTTCTGCATATTTTTTTATAAATTATTGATATAATCGAATTTTTGGGGATTCTAAGTAATCTTCCAAATTCTTTGTAATTTTCCCCATTCTCAGAGGCATTAATAAGCTGAATTTTGTCATTTTCTGTAATTCTATGAAAATATTATTTGTTAAAAAAATTTATTAGAATTTACGATTTGCGATTTTTTCCTGCAAATTCAAAGATGTCGAAGGACCTTCTTCAATATTTGAAATGCTACCTTACACAAAGGCAGCGTTTGACAATAAATATCTGTTATATTGTAAAATATTTTAATTTTTTATAATTTAATGAATAAATCTTACATTGTCAGATCGCTTCGCGAAAAGACAGTGTATACTGAGAAATATCTGATAATCTAAAGAAATGTTAAATTCAAAATTATTTTTTAATTAAATCTAACGATGTTTTTTCCTCCATAATTTTTTAATAATTTGAAAATATTAATGTTAACAATATGTTAATTAATGTTTAATTTCGGATGGAAAACGCTTATAATAAAGGTGCATGCATTTTTTATTGTGTTTTGTGTTGTTATGTTTTATTATTTTTCTGCCACTTTTTCAACTCCTATAATAAATTCGGAACATTAAATTTTTACACCATGTGTCCTAAACGAAATTCGGATCGCCTCGCAGAAAACAGAATGAAATATGTGATGCGATTCCAAGAAGGTTGGCTCAATAGCAAAAATTAGCTGTAAGATCTTACTAAAAGGATACCTAACAACCTTTTGAAAATGAACTAAAATTGAAGTTCAATGATACTGGATACCATATCATTCAAGATAATGCTTCTGTTAACGGGGGAGCATTATCACCTGCCACCTTAACAGCCAGTTCCTCAATCCCATCGAACGCGTTTTCAAAAAAGGTCAAATACAGCATAAGGAAGACAATATCAAGGGCAACTGGCTTCAGTATAATGTCTTTCGAAGGGAGATTCGATTTAGTCAATGAGGCTATAAAGATGAATATAAAAATAATTTTTCTGATAAACGGCTTCTCTCAGAAAATCAAATCTGTATTGAAAAGACATTGAACCAACTTTATCTGCTCTTGATATTTTCATTAAAAATATAATTTAAAAAATTTTCAGCAATCTTTTTATTATTATAGAAACGTATCTCATCGGTGCATTTCTATGAATCGAAAGTTTGTATGTGTTTTTTAGTATATGTTGTGTTTGTGTGCAGTTTTTAATTTTTCTATCATTTTTAGATTTCTATAGTGTAAAATGCATTTCACTCCACTATAAATGAGAACATCAGCGTGAAATCAATGTAATCCTGAGTTGGATTGTCGCGCCTGTGTGCGTTTTGTTCTGAATTGGATTTTTTGTGAGCACAGACGCGAACAATGTATGATGAAGTTTTGAGTTCATTGAATGTTAATTGTCGATTGTTTTTGAATATTTTTTTCTTTCGAATTCTTGGAATTAATTTATCGAATTTTGGATTATGTTATATTTTGATTTTTATGATTGAATTTTGTTTAAAAAGTGACTTTTTTTAAATTTTGTGTTTGAAAATAAATGATTTTTAAATTCGTTTGGCGTGATCAATTTGAAATGGAAAGGATTTTGAAAATGCCAATGAATATGACGAATTAATTGAAGCATGTGAAACAGATCTTGATGAGGGTGAATTTGAAGAAATTATTCCATTAATAGATGATGCAAAATTTGTTGAGTGGTTATTCGAATGATGTTTTGTCAGTAGTTTGTGACAATAAATCGAGAGTTGCATTCACTGGTGGAATGGATGATACCATAATTGCATGGAGTTTAGAGGATGGCAAACAGATTGATATATTATATGGACATTCAGAATCAATAACGAAATTAACTCATTCCTTATTGTAAGTGTGGATTTATGTGGTTATGTAATCGTATGAAAATTAAATCTTGATCAAATGAAGTTTAATAAATTCAAATCAGTTGAAGTTTCAGAAATTATTGACTTTAAGTAGATAGTTGATCCATTATCCAAAGATGAATTTCTATATATTCGAACAATAAAACTGGAGCAGACGCGTGGGAATTTGGACACGAATCTCTATAAATTGGAGAAAAGGATTAAAAAAGGCCTTTATGGTTGTCATTACAAACCGAAGATGAGTTATTCTATTTGAGGAATCAAGTCGAAAACTTTTAGTTGATGCTTCAAAAGAATATGATGCAAAATTCCAGATCGAGTATATCGGAAAAAATATGCTCCTTTCGAACAATAAACAATGCATGTTTCTATGTAAGATTATTGATTTTTTTCTTATATTATAGGAAAGGTATCTCAGTGGTGCTTGGTGTATAGATGCGTTTATTCATTGCAAACGGGTATAAGCCGACACTTACACGGCTTTTTTTAAAAATCTATCAACAAATTTCAATATCGTAAAATCATTTGGAAAATTTTTTTAAGACTTTCAACCAGGCGCGTACGCAGGATGAATCCATGGGGGGGGGTTATATATATTATTTATATATATATATATAGAGGGGGGTTATTTATATACATATATATATATATATATATATGTGTATATATCGGCATTCGGAATATTTCTTATATTGTTTTAAGTTTATATATTTATTAATTATAGTTTTTTATATTGTTGTTGGAATCATGGGGGGGTTAAGCCCCCAGTAACCCCCCCCCCTGCGTACGCCACTGCTTTCAACTATTTGAACTTATCAAGAATCACAAATCCAGTAAGTAGTAATTCGGCCCAAGCTATTTACTATCCAACAGAGTTTTTGAATTCTTTGGAGCCTCCTGGCATGCCTTTACACAACTTGGAACTTAAAATTGGAACTCATATCATATTTCTGAGAAATTTGGATCCCCCTAAACTATGCAATTGGATTTTGTGTTTCAAACTGAGGTAGTGGCCTTCAATTTTTTCGTTAATTTTCTCAGTTAATTTTGCCAGTTCAAGTGGCAAAATATAATTAATGAACATGGCGTGATGAGCAGGGAGGAAATAGTTTTTGAGATTATATTATTCGAGAAATGTACTTTAATGGATAGCAAGAACCACGTACACTATTTTTCGCGTCACTTTTGGATTATATGTAAATTCTACTATTATTACTCTATAAAAAGACAAAATGAAATCAATACCTCAAATAACCAATGAAGGCCTTTAATATTTAATAATAAAAAACATTTCAACAGCTAATTCCAATGAGATAACTTTAAATTTGAAACTTAAATTCACTTATCTCAGTAATTTAGTTCAGGCAAAATTCAATTGAAAATTAATATTTTTTATAAAAACAAATTGAGTATTACTTCGGGAGAATTGGATAATGCCTCTTGTAAATTTGATATTCCATAATAGCCTGCCTCTTTATAAACAAAGATAGCCATTTCTTTTGGTGGCAAAGTCTCATTTCTTAAATAGTCTAATAAATAACTGAAATATACTCCGTTATTGTCTAAAAAATAATTTCCATTGGCATCCTGATCAATGGCATGTCTACCGGAAAACATAGTTGCCAACATAGAATCCGGGTATCGACAAAGTGTCGACAAACGTGTCGTGTAAAAATGTCCACCGACGTTTAAATTTATAATAGGTGCAAACTGCAAATATTTTTAATGTTTATAATATTTACACATATCAAAATACCTTATGAATAATATTATCTGATTTTTCTTCATAGCCATTATTAAAAATCATTATAACATTTTTTAAATTAAAGTAATTTTGAATTTATTTCTCATAGAAATATATATAATCAACTTTGCAAATATTAATAAAGAAATAAAATTATTAATGAAAAAAAATTTAAAAATAAATAAATATTCAAGAAAAATAAAAAATAATGTAAATAAATTTGAAATTAAGGCATTATAAAAACAAAGTTTGCATGAAAGCAGCTGAAGCCAATAATTTGATTAACTAATCATAATATCAGTGACAAGCATTATGGTTGTTAGAAATAATTATTACAAATTGGAAAAATTTATTATATTAAATAATTTGGTATAACAGTAAAAATTCAATTCTATCAATCCTAAGTATTTTAAAATCGACAAGATATTTTATAACATGTTCCATGTTGGATTAAAACAATGTAATATTAAAGTATATTTAATTGAATTGATAACTATTGATTTTACTGCTAAATTCCCGTTGCAAGAGACATTGGTGCTGAAATTTTGTGGGCAGTCTTCAGCGAAAGGCGAGCTCAACCACAAGGTCTCATAATGCCCTGGCGCGTTTCTTGATATCACGTGTTTACCATAGAAGGTGTAGTACAATATTTCCTATTGTTCTTATCGTCATTACCTTCACTTGGCTTAACCATTTATTATTACTTGATATCTCAAATTACCGAATTAGGATTTTACTGAAACGAATGAAGTGTTGGCGCTTAAGGAGTGTGTTGTTTAAATATTTTAGGGTTGTTGATAGATTTGTCATCAACTCTTCCCTAAATGGCTTCATGATTATTTTACTTTTTACTATCCGTGTACACATGACACAACCAGGTCTGAAATGTAAACAGTAACTGAAAATCAATAAGTTGGCGAGCTCCATTACTAGAACTACTTCTCATTGCCTTTTCATTTCGAGTTCATATACATTTCTTACATTATTGGTCTCTCTTGTTCATTTAGTTATATTCCTCATTATATGATACTATTTAAAGTTAGTTTCAAAGATTTTGAGCAGGGATCTGTCTTTCTTTCTCATTTCGATCCACGTTGAATTTAAATACTAACTGTTCAAGAAAGGCTTGCTATAGATACAATGTGTAATACATGCACAGATAGTAAATTTCCTAACCCATGGCCGGAGCTTCTACCATACTCACTTTAACTAATAGATTTTTCTTGCTCGATGAACTACAATAATTCACCACGGGGAGGCTTTTCAAGTTACCCAATACCAATCAGTGAGTCATAATAGATATTTTTTATTTTCCTTTATTATCAATTTTGTTTTTAACAATATTATAATACATTTTTATAATATATGATTTATTCACATTTAAGTACCAGAATAAAGTATACTGGTGAAACCCATTCGTTCTCTATTTTGGTCTTTGACATTCTTCAAAGAGCGATATTACAGGCTATCTATGAACTCTTTACTGGCTGGTACAGTTTTATTTCCATAGAAGGAAAAATCCTTTTGCTTTAAATAATGATATTCAAAAAAGATGGCTTTGTAAAATGTCTTCTAATATTGTATTGTAAATTTTTGACATTCAGAATATTCAAGATAATAGGAATAAATATAAGAAAAATAATCTTTTAAAATATATGTCAAAATTTGTATATTTGAAGCAACTGTACAAAACCCAGCGAAAATAATGAGCAACAAGAAAAGTCAGAATTCAATTTAACATATTTTCAACTACTACTTGACTCCATTTTGTCAAATTTGAATAAGGAAATTATATTTTAATTAGATATTTAATTAATTATCTTTGTGTGCATAAAGTATTGCAATAAATACATTTTTAATTAATGTGCCATAAAATATCACAAAAATAAAATATGCTTGTAAAAAATGTTCTTCCCAAAATTTATGTTAAAAATCTTAGCGTCACCAGATTAATTAATTAATTTTAATTAATAATTTATCAGTTCAATTTCACGAATACAAACAAATAAAAATCGATTATTTAAACAAACAACTGACAAGAAAAACTATCTGATTTCTGAAATCCTTCAAATTTTAAAAGATTCCAGGTTTTATCGGTAACAGAATACATTTATTAGATTTTAGGAAACGAGAAAATCTTTTCCTGATCATCACTTTCTTTAATTTCTTTGTAAGCAAGGTACGGAGTAAATCGTAACTTTTCATGAGTATGATCAATTGACTTAATTGCTGCAATTCCTTTACCAAGATTAGACAATGTAAGAATTCCCTCATTTTCCATAGCTTGAATAAAATTACCAAACTTTTATATTTGGTTTTTAATGTGTATTTTAAAGTTATCGGGACAAATTCGTAATACATGATTAGCATAAAACAGATTTAAGATAATCGGTAAATCTCTGTCTTTTAATGAACATTTGATTGAATGAAGAAAGCATATATATATATATATATATATATATATATATATATATATATATATATATATATATATATATATATATATATATATATATATATATATATATATATATATATATATATATATATATATATATATATTGAAAATATTAGTTTTCAAAAATAATTTCTGTTAAAGGTATTTTTGGTTATGCAGCTCAGTTTTGTGGTAATTTATAACAAAAAAATCATTTTAACTATTATTTGCGTTTATTTTCATTAAATGTATTATGTTCTAATTTATCTTGTTGAATCAACGGTAATCTATTTTTTAATTTATTCTCTTTATTTCAAAAAATACAGGCAAATAAAAATTGATTATTTAAACAAAAAACTGACAAGAAAACTATTTTTTGGAAAGAACAGGAAAATAAACTATTTATATTCCTCGACTATTCCAATAGCTCCACATGCTATTTTGTTTCCTACGTTTCCAACTGATTGCGGGGAAAATTCATCGGCATTTTGAAATAGGACAATTGCCCTTCCTATGACCGATTGTTTCCCGGATAGTTTAACGTACCTGTCAATGATATTTAGATTGATTTCTCCTTTGGAATTTGCTTTATAATCTCCAAGGTCCCCTACATGACGATTGAATTTATGAGAATCTCCGTGTTTTCTAAATAGTATTAAAAATAGTCAACAAATAACTTATTACTTATTGAAAGGATTATAATGATGGCCAACATTTTTGCACGATTCACGGATATCACCAGATACGTGTATGGTTAAGGCATGCTTTGAATCGGGCACTAAACCGGTTATAATTCCGGAAATTGTAACATATTTATTGTGGAAAGCTTTCAGTTTAATAAATCCAGTAATTGCTTTACCATTTTCAGTTCCGTTTATCATTGCCAGTGCCTTTCTCACCCTTGGATATGGATCACCTGAAAATGAATTCATTCGAAATTATAAAGAATAATACCAAATAAAATTATTTACATTGTATGAAAGATTTACAGCTTTCCCCATAGAGAATACAAAAGCAAACCACAATAAAAAGAGAAATATTGAGATTAGTTATTATTCTGCTCATGACTTTTTTCAATGAAAAATATCGAAAAATTTTCATTTATATCTTTGGAGATTTTTCACATTTATTGAAACTGATTTCGGAATTTCTCACATTTATATGAAGCATCAAATTTTACGGCGCATCTCTGTTGAATTGGAATTCTTTAGCATTGTAGGTAGCATTTTTTCAACTTTCTTAGAAATTTAATAAATAAATGATAAAAGCATTCTGTGACATAAATTCTGTCAAATAAAGCAGGACATTGCAAAACAAGTTTGAGTAAAATATTTACTTATAACATCTTTGATATATTTTCATTTTCAATTTACTTTATCTTCATTTCATTTATGAATACTTGTCAATATTTTGTTTTATATTTAATACGAATTATCAACACTACCTTTTCAAGTGTTTGTTTTAAACAACGAGGCTCATTACCAGTTATTGTCGGCCTAGATGCAAAATATAACATGAAAAACAGTAAAATAGCAACTTATCAAGCTGATAATTTTGGAGACAAAAGCAGGCCGGTTAATTCAATTTGCACATGATTGAAATTGTTTCTTATCCAACATAAAATTTATTGTGTTGAAGTTATTGTTATGATTTTATGAGTAATGCAGGGATGGAATTAATTAAGAGGATGGGGATTCCACGACCAACATTCGCAGTGGGGGGGAACTAATCATTAAAATAATAATACGTATGTTTTAAGTATTTCTCGTTCATTGGTTTCGGTTACTAGTTGACAAATTTATTTTGTTTTCGTGAAAGAACTAACAGAAAATTCTAGAGTAGATTTAAACGCATCATTACGGCAAGAGGAAGTTTGCTGTCAGACGATGGACACCACCTGATTCTAATCAAAGGTGATGAAAAAACAAAATCAGTAAATCTCCCAATTACAAATACATGGCACTCACAACAGGTCGAAATCCGGGCGTTGAAGATCAAAATTCACCGGCTAGATCCCCAAAACCGCCTAGTGAATATCACTCAGTACGTTATAAACCTAGTTCACTAGATGACTGACTTGAAAATCTTTTCGGCAAATCGCAAAATCAACGAGTGGTGGAACTAAGGACCCGGATTGTTCAACGAGAGGGATGACGCAAATCAATCAAGAAATAGCACGCTTGACGTTGGAATTGGGGGAAAGTCACACTGCCGGAAAAGCTCAACAATCCATCGTGATTTAACGTGAATGTGTGTTAAGCTAACATAAAAAGAATGCGAGAACAATGAATTGAATTTGAGTTTATGCATTAGATTTTCATTGGTAAAATTTTGATAATATTCCCAATATGACTTTATTACCTTTGATAAGGTTTTCTATTATCACTATTATTATTTACAAGATATTAAGATTTTGAATAATTAATGTTAATGCATTGTTTTAACTTTTATTACGAATTATAGGACGACGATTATTGATATGCCTAAGGGTGCTGAGTCACAAATACAGCATAAGTAATAATGAATAAACTCTTGATTTTAAAGATGAAACATAATTATTTTACAAATTAATTCGAGACCTCAAATAAAGACGGTGAAACATCTTTTATCGGTGATCCGCTAATCGGTTTGAATATTCACCGATTATAGTGCACTAAGATGCAGGGGCGAGGGGGGGACAGTTGCCCCGGGCGCCACAATTTTTGGGGAGCCGGATTGAACGCAATATATATAAAATATATAAATATAGCCAAGGCTAAATTTATGCAAAAAGTGTTCAAATTTTCACATTCATAAAAAATGTTTATATTTTTCAAATTATTGCAAAATATGTTCTATTTTTAATATAAACGATGAAAAAGGGATTTTATTTTTCTGTTTTCCAGTTTTTTTCTAGTTTTGTTATATTTTTATATTTTATATTTTATATTTTTTTAAAATATTATTTTAGAATTTATTAATATGCATTTTATATTTGGCGTTTTTACATATGTCTATTTTAATATCACAAAAAATATTTTATAGTAAGTCCAGGGCGCCAAAAATATCCCTGCCCCCGGACGCCAAGTACTCTAGCTACGCCACTGCTAAGATGCACTCATTTTCGCGGATAATCTCCATTCAACACATTACCAACGTTGTTCAACCAACGTATATCAAGTAGTAGAATATATATCCTTGGTTATATTGGAAATAACACGAAAGGTAAAATGTAAAAAACCTGTTACCAACCAATAAATTGCCTTTTCTTGATATTTTAACGGAAATATTTTAAATTTGTTTTGTTGCTGAATGACTTGAAAAAATGCTTTTGCAGTAATGTCGGCGACGTAAATGAGAAATATTTAATATTAATTCAAATTTAATTAACATAACAAAAAGCTTATGATTTAATTATAACATAATTTAATTACCGAGAACCGGTATTTCCTGAAATACCTAGGTATTGCAAATGATATTTACGATATTTTGAAAAATTTTGAAAAACTTCTAATTCATTAAAATAAAACAATTAAATAAATTTTCTAGAAGTTTAGAAAATAAAATATGAAATTAAAATGAATTGTTTTCATATGAATAAGCCTTTCCATTCCATTTAGCCGATTCTGACAAGTATTCATTAGTTGGAGGCAGCATGATGTCAGTTCCTCTCATAAAATAGGATATAAAACTCCATTACTTATACAAAAATATAGACACTAAAAGCAATGAATGAGAATTCGGTTGATGAAAAATTCAATATCATAGAAAAAAACGGTTTAATGATTAATTTAAATGAGAATGTGCTTAATATTAATTTTAGATATTTTAAATGTTATGAAAGATGAATCAAATGGCAAAGAATTGAAAGAAATATCAATAGAAAGAGCATTATTCAATGAATTCTTCTTGGAAACGACAGCTCATGGATTTCCAAGGATGGCTTATTATCAAGGCACTTTTAAAATTATTTGGATTGCAATTTTGTTGGTTGGATTTTCCGGAACATTAGTTCATATCGGGCTACAGTGTGAAAAATATGTTAATTATGATGTCACTGCAAGTTATACTTATAATACGCTACCTATAGTATTTCCCGATGTTACTCTTTGTTTGAACAAGAAACACGTTTCTTTTTCTGATATTCCTTTCACAATAAATCTTCCTTCAGTTGGAATGAGTTATGATTTAGCGTACAATTCTTCACTAACACTATGGAGAAAAGTGTTATATGAGCTTAAGAATCGAATATCAACTACTCATTCAATAGACGAATACGAACTTTCTAGACTTTCAACCCGATCTCTATCCTACGAAGCAAACCTAACTGGCAATAGAGCATCGATAATAATCGGCTGTAGATTCAGAAATGTCGATTGTAACCCTATTTATAATTTTACCGATTTATATGATCCAGTTATGTATTACTGCATCACAGTGCACTTGTCTGAGAATTTAGATTTACAAAATTTACAAGATAAAATTCTCACGCTTTATATAATGAATTATAATTTAGGTGAAAATGAAAATCATGAAACGAATTATGTAGCATTAAAAGAACAACAAAATATTTTACCAGGCTCAACGATTTCACTCCATGCACCGAACACACTGCCATCCTTCAAATATCAATCTTTCATTGCGGATATGGATTCAAACACAAAAGCCTCATTTCAGTATCAATTGTTAAAAATGTGGATTACAAACCCACTTGTCAAATGTCTCCAGGAATCGCCAATGATTTCAATAATTCAAAATAATGAAACAAAATCTTTCAATTACTCATCGACGGCTTGCATTGAATTGGAAGCGCAAAAATTTATTTTCAACCAATGCGGTTGCTTCGCAGAAATATATCACGTTCCAGGAAGTTTCAAATCGATATTTTCCGACCGATTATTTTGCCATAATTCCCTAGATTTACTGAGAAATCTATCGGAAACCACGAGAAAAACTCCGGAAAATGTCATTGAGAATAGTTTCGAATATTACCTGCAGAGGCATTTGTGTTATTTAAACAATTTATCAAAATGGAAAATAATGGAATCTAATCAGAAATTTATAACTGGGGTATGCCCTGAACAGTGCAACAGAGAGTATTTCTATGTCAAGACTTTCAGCAATAAATTTATCCCTTTCAAAGCGTATGAAAATAATCCTCAGATTCAAAGCTATTTCACATCGCTAGTGTCAAAATCGCTTAATTATGCTGAAAAACTAAATTTAAATAAGAGAAATCTTCAATTCTATTATAACCAGTCAAGAATAAATTGCGATTATAATTCTTTCAGCAGACTTTTCTCGGCTTTAAATGTTTTCCCCGGCGATGACTTTGGGATTATATTGAATGAAGTAGACGCGTACCCATTTACTTCGTTTTTATCGGAAATTGGAGGGATTTTTGGGTTATGGATTGGTATTTGTATTTTAACCGCCATGGAATTGTTGGAACTGATCGCAAAGTTGATAATATGTAAAATGAGATCAAAATAATTTTAAAACAATTTTTAGTTTTCTTGACAATTGATAAATTTTAACTATTTCGGCCCGCATTGATATTTTAGCTCACTCCAAAAACAAATTTGAACAAAGATTCTAGCATGTCAAAGCTTACATAGTGCATCCAATAGGTAGCTGACCAAACTAGGGAAAAGTGATTCTAAAATCCAATTTTTTGTACAATTCTTTAATGTATGTAGGTTTTAATTTTTGCTTTTGTTTGTTTGTTTTTGATTACAGTAATTACAGTATTTTTAAAATTTTGAAATTTCAACATAGCTATGATTTATGAAGTGAAGTATCGCATCGTAAGCAAGGTTCTTCATTTTGCAGAAGAAGTTGGAGCTGACCTGCCAGCAAGATGCCTCATCGATGGTTACTGTTAAATATTGGGTAAGAGAATTCAAAGAAAATTACTCTGTTTTTAATGAAAGAGAAGGCCACCTAGTAAAAATCTTTGCCATCTGTTGATGGAAATTACAGAAATTAATAAAGAGGAGTATCGAATTAACATCAGGATGCTGCCAAAACAGCTAATGATGAAACCCCACTTAGCATATATTTATCTGAAATCAAATGTGAGTTTGCCACGCCGAAATTCTCCAATGAGAAAACTTTCTTGAAGGTGAGAACAAGGTCAAGCGATAGACGAGCTTTCTACTTATAGGAATCAAAAAAGCATAATTCTCAATAATTTCACAGACACAATTAAATGGGATTTTAAAAAAATGAGATGACTTTGATTGCACAGGGTTATCTACTTTTTTCAAAATTTTATGAATTTAAAGAATAATCACTGCTCTATCTGAGACTTCAAGTCTCTTTAGGTATCATGAAAAAATAGGTTCATCTTCTGATCCATCCAAGGAACTGCTATCGTCACACTAAAGAAAGTATTTTTAATAATAAATTATATTTTATTAAATCCCATACTTTTATCGAATCTATGCTTGGTTTCATAAAGTTTCCACCTTCTGTCAATTTTGCATGATCAAAACACCCTTGCCATATATTTCGTTCATTCTATTTAAATAGCTTGTTCAGAAAGCATCTTATGATTTCAGCATGTACGTAAATCCGACTGAAATGACAGCTAATGCTCATTTGTTTAATTTCATTCTTATCTCCCATGGCATGTTTCCATGGAATATATTCAACATCTCACCATTTACAGTTTAAATCTGTTATAAGAAGACAATTTGAACGTTACATTCATATGGTATTTTTCGTGAGTATAAAAAAAACACCAACGTTCATTCAATTCAAAATTGTGAGTTTATTTTTCATCTTGATTAATGTGAGTTGAACTCGATGCATTTCGAATTCATTCAGTTTGGCTCCTGTTTTTAATTGCTTCGTGTATAACTCTCGGTCTTCTCTGCAAACCTTTCGTAATGTCAAATACTGTTGCCAATTCCTTATCAAACATTGAATATTTCCTCTTTCTATTCTTTGTGTATTTGTTCAAAAGCTTTTTGAAATTCATTGTTATGACTTGCTTGCTAAGATTTATTTTAATTAAATTTTTTAATTTTCAAAGAAAGCTTCGTAATGATGTGAGATGTTTAAAAATACTCTAAAGATTTCTATAAAATAATTGTAATAAAAGAAGTATTTTGTAAAGGAAACAATTCTTTTAAAGTAAAACTTTTAATAATTAGAATAGTTAAAATCAAATTTAAAACCACAATAAAAATACAGTAATTAAAAGTCGTATGTATGAATATTTAAAAAGATCCTGTCAAGAAAAATTGTATTGTTTGGATTCTCCTTACTTTATAAATATATTTTGATTGGAAGCGTGAATTTACTTGTAATTTAATGATCGATGCAATTAATACCCGAAGCTTGGGAAAAGAAGATACTAACAATGAAAATCATTTATACTGTTGTGTTATAATTTCTAAAGTCGGTCACTCTCTGACCCCTATTGTCCCTCTATTAAATCCAATAATCAACACAACAAAAAATACGTTTATTAATTCTCAACTCAAATTACATAATTGTCACTCTATTTTCACTTTTTATACCGTTTATCTTTTTGTTTAATGGAAGGTAGATGACCCAAAGGAAAATCGCCTTTCCTGTGAATCAAATACTAATAATTTAATATGTGAATTCTTTTCTCTCGATTCTGGCCAACCTCAAAATAGTTTAATATTCGTATGTTAATCACTAACTTCTCGTATTTTATACGATCTCTCCGGAAATAATTTAATTATTGTTCAGTAATTATTCACGAAATTAAGTTCTAATTGCTTCCATGACAAGCCAATTGTTCGACTTTACGTCTCGGGTTTTCCACACTGCTTGTTTTTCCCATTGACTCGGGCTTCACATTTACTGATTAATTAATCCTAATTAGTTTGTTATTTAGTTATAACTTTTTCTAGGAATCCCTCTCTAAATATTTATTATTATTTTTGGACTTGTCTCATGATTTGGTGTTTAACCATACTAGTTTTCCTCAATCAATATTAAATTTCAAATTTTATAAATTTTTATTAATTTTTGCACATTCATTATTATGGAGTTTTATTGTTTTTAACTGTGCTTCTGTTTTATTTTGTGCTTTCTATATCACCCCAACAATACACAATATTTTTTAGGAATAAAGAGTAATTTTTCTAATTAATACCAAATTGCTAAATTTAAAAAAATACAATTAAAAGTCTATAATAGAAAAATTTCTTTTAAATTTGTTGAGTTTCGTTGAAAATAATTTAATTTATTTTCACTCTAACTCCCCTGGTGTAAAGTACGATTGGAAAGACTAAGTAATTACATATTCTCTTTTAGATTCCAATTTAATTTTTGAATTTTAAAATTTTTATTTTTTCTCTCTACGTAATTCACGTTCTACTTTTCTTTGATCAAATGTCAACTAATAAATAATGATATCTTTAATACTCTAGATTGGTATTAGCTCTTTTATTAATGGAATGTTTCCACCATCTCCCCCAATGGATTTGATTTATCTTCTCTATTTTTCACTATTTTCTCATTGGCTATTTTTTGGTATATGACTGACTTAAGAATATTATTAATTTCGTTTGCAAAAGTCATGCACGTAATGGTTAAAACAAAATATAAATTGCATTCTTTTAATATGAAAAATGTGGGGTTATTATTTTGCAAGTCTGTTTTCTCTGACTCCTCGCGTTCTTATTTAAACAAATAAATCGAAATCCAACACAGAATAACTTTATTAAATCTCAATCAAAATTACAATTCGTCACTAGAATTGCACCTTTTTCATAATAAATATTGCTCGCTAAAGTAGATAAGAAAAATAAGAAAAAAAAATAAAATGGGATCTAAAAATCTTTTCTAGTCATAAAAAAACTTTCGCTTTAATAATTTTATTTAGAAATTTCACTAACTTTTGATTTTTGATTTTTGTTGCATACAAAACTAGACGCAGTTCCGTTACAACAAAACAAAGATTTTCTAGTACGCTGAAGGTTTTCTTTGTTTTACAATGCAAGAGATATAGATCCCGCTTCAGCGATGAAGCACCATGCTTCAGAGATGGGACACAAAACAATTATCAACTATTCCACACACACACACACACACACACACACACACACACACACACATATATATATATATATATATATATATATATATATATATATATATATATATATATATATATATATATATATATATATATATATATAATATAATATAATATGCTCATTCACGACTAGAACTAACAACGTGCACACAGCAATTTCATCGATCGTTATTTTTGCATACTGGCAATACTGATTATCGAAGTTTGATAGTTACTTCAAAGGAGCCGGTGGGGTATATGACTTTTGAAAATACTACGGCGGGCATGGTATATGTTGGGGGATTGATTTCCTATATTGTTCTGAATGTGTTATTTTAAATTATTTGTTATTTATTTATTTGATAATTCGTGCTGTATAAGAAAAATTGTAGAACCCAGCCGAGTCTCCTTTTAATGAAACTGTCTTGGGACAGCTGGGGTGAATGTATGTACTGTAAAAATACTTTATTAAAAACGATCAATAACAGTTTTACAATTTCAAACTTTATTTATAAAACAATGAAAGTAAGACCTTAGTTCTTGGTTTTGGTCTCCCTTTCTCCTATTTTAGTCTTTGGCTTCTGTCTTCTTGGATAGTTTCGTTAATATACTGTTATTTCAGTTCCAAATAATATTTCCAATAATAAATTGTGGAAAAGAATATACTAAGAAACAAAAATAACAATTTTACGATTTCAAATGTTTGTTTATAAAATAATAAGAAAGACAACCTCGGTATTACTTTAATACTTGATACACTTTCTTATTTGTTAATTTTCTAATTCCTTCTTCTTTATCAGTTTTCACAAAAGGTTATTATAAATAACTTCGATAATTTCGGTTCCAGATAGTATTTCCAATAGAAATTTGTTAGAGTGAATAGGCTAATAGATTTGGATTAAATTTTCGCCACAAACAATTTCTAGAATATTTCTAATAATTTTTTAAAAGTTTTCTTAATTTTTTATCGACTTTTTTATTTGTGTTCCATTTTCTATAGCGATAATTTACTATGGTAAATTATCGCTATATAGTTTATTTTTTAAAAAAAAATAATAAAAACCTTCTCCACGTGCAACGTGCAGAATTGTTACTTACATGGAACTAAAACAACCAACAAATAAAATATAATAAAATATAACAATACATTACAGTATAAAGAAGGTCAGGAAACACTGCGTTAGAGCGATTTAAATTTCAACCTGAATTTTTGTTTTTCACCAGTCAGACTAAAAAATTGGTTCTAAATTAGAACCATCAGGTGCAGGATCATGATTTTTTCAACCATTTTATTCATGTCCCGGTTTCCACTAAAAAGTCCCGGTTTTTTTTAAAATTGCCTGACCACTCTAACTATCTCTCATTAATCCATTTCCTAAAGTAATTCTAAGCAGGGTCAAATAGTTGGGGATAAATGGACCATATAACCCGGATCATATAAATTGTTAATTCTAAAATAATAGTAGAAAGTTATAAATGATATCCTAATGGTCTTCAGTTGAAGTCTCTCTTGAATAATTTCACATTTAAAGATATTTAAATCAATGAAACAATTTTATCAATTATTTACCAAACCAACATAAAATGTTTTATATGAATCTTTTAATAACAAGGTGAACAAAATCAGAAATTTGGCGTTAATATTATTTTGGTAATCTGACTCTGCTCCATCTGCTTTCTACTTGGTCTTGGACGAGGCACAATCCCACTATTCCCATAATTTGCAAAATGCATAATCCAAAACAAATTAAGGAAAATATCAGAACGTCTCTACTCATCCACATCGTGAGAACTTCCATACAAGATTTGGTGTAGATCAATGATATATTTTTGCCACAATCGGTTGCTTTGAATTCTGTTTTGCAACAACTGTCGGGATAATATTCAATATATCCACTGGGAAATTTCCTTTTCCAATCCGTGATGTTGTCAACTCCACAGCATTTGATTTCTTGTTGCAAATAATCTATGTAACCGGTTGATATATTGGTCTCCATGGTGTACTTATTCAATTGATTCAATAGATCTTGTCTCGTTCGACTTGCCACTTGACTTCGTAAGAGAGTACCAGATAAAAAGGCTGACAATTCAAAGGTGCAAATCAATAACATTAAAGCCGACAATCCAATGATCTGACAACTTCCATCCACTAGAGATCCTTTATAAAATGAAACATCAACCAGCAATATTCCAACGGTTATGCCAACCATAACGAGTAACATAAGACTGAGAGCAAAGCTGTCGACATACAAATCATAGAGAAGGTATCTTTGGTTGTTGACGAAACATCCACTAATCAAAAATAAAATTCCACTCAAATATACTGCGATGTTGTAAACAGTTAAAAGAACATGACTTAAGGGTGCTGCAAATAACGGATAGTCGATAAGCATATTGCACTCAAGTTATTAATTCAAAATTTTAAATATATAAAATATTTATAATCACCATTAAATAAATGCCATAAATATGACCATATAATCTACAATTATAATGACTCTTCAACGAATATTGCTCCATTGACACACAAAATGACAGGCAGAAGAACAGCTGTTCAATTAAAATTGTACTAAAATCATAATAATCACTCTAATTCCTCTTTATCTCTGTTTAAGATTTTGATAAAACGAACCATTTTCGAGGAATTTATCAAATAATTTGATAATTAACATCGATTTGGCATAATAATAATAATAATAATAATAATAATAATAATAATAATAATAATAATAATAATAATAATTATTATTATTATTATTATTATTATTATTATTATTATTATTATTATTATTATTATTATTATTATTATTATTATTACTATTATTATTATCAATCTTTAATTTTCAATCTTTAATTTTTAATTAATCTCGATTTCAATTTTTATCAATATTAATTTAAATAATTTGGTTTTAAAAATCTAAGTAAATAAAATTATTTTGTTGATTGTTTACTAAAACAAATGTAATGAGGAAATATATAAATAGAATAAGTTAAGAAATTAAACACAAATTCTGACATTGATATATTCGTGTTGTTTTAATTAATGAAATAAGAATCAACTCAATATCGACGTGAATTCTTTTGTAATTTAAATTTTTTTTCCTACACGTTCTAGCAGACTGAGAAATTTCCCAATAGAAACGACTTGGAAATTATTAGAATATTTTTATTGAAATTGCAAAGTTCCTTTTATAAAAATTGACTGTAGTTTTCAATTACATTCTTCAAAGACAAATATGTTGTTTTTAGTCTACAAATGTATTGATTTACTTAAATTCTGTCAAATAAAAAAAATTAATAAAATTGTTATCAGTAAAATCTTTATATTTTTTGGTCACTTTTAATCTGTCTTTTATATTTCATTTATTTTCAATATGACAAAAGATCAAAAATTTATAAATAATTCTATGAAATTTTATATTTTTTGTCAGAATGAAAATAAATGATGTAAAATAGTATAAACATCTTTAAAATCATTAAATATGTTTAGAAATAAATCTCAAACTCCAATAAGTTTAGTGTTTGATTTAGTGTATACGTTTTCATATAATGGGTGCAATGCCACATACATTGAAGAGGCTTCACGTCATCTCCGCACACGAATTCAGGAACATAGTCGATTGAAAGGTGTGAGTCATATTATTGAGCATAGAGAAATGTGTAAAGGTGCAAATGAATTAGAATATTTTAAAATTTTATATATAAACTTAAATTTAATAAAAACATTCAATCAGCAACAAATTCATTGATATTATTTAATTAACTCATTAAATCCTAACCATTACATCATTATTTTTTCCGCAGACTGATGACGAGGATAATTTCATTGAAATATATTTCATTTCTTCAAGTTTTTAATTAAATTTTGTTTGAATTTTATATTTATTAACACTAGAAATGCCGAAAGCGTCAATTGATGCATTTAGAGAATAATTCACAATTTTAATCATAGAGTTGATGAATGGCTAATTTGATTAAAATAACATCGAATTTATAAAAATTTAGCATATGAAATATGCTCTTATATGTTCTTAATCAAAACACCAATAACCAAATTTGGGCTTTTACTTTAGTAATTTATGTGCAGTGATTTCTGATAGGTGCAGAAAGTCCCAGTGGTTTTTTCCAAAATCACACTATAGCGAGGGAGTATTTTTGATCTCTGGCATTTTTGTACATGGAATCTAGCTCTCGTTAAAAAGCCTAAGTATTTTTAGGTCTGTAGAATAGAATTTGTATTAGATTTAGGCTCTCACTAAAAAGCCTAAGTACTTTTTAGGTCTAACTTTTTAACGAGTCTTACTTTGGTAGTAGTTATGCTACCAATATTTTCGTTAATGAAGTAGTCATTATTTCCGACGAAAAGTTTATCACAATTTCCAACGAAGAAATTATAACAATATCAGAAGACGATGATAGAGAAGAAATTAATGAAGATCATAAGTAATCTACTAATTAAAATACAGTAGAAGATAAAGTATAAATCAACAACTAATTTATTCCATTACAATTAATTAATAAATACGCGAGGATATTTCAACATGATTACAACAAGTCCGTGAACTATCCTTATGTAATAAATATGTCAACATGTGATGTCAAGGTCAATGTAATTTGAAATCATATATTACATCCCCCTTATCGATAAACAGGGTTAGCATTTCTAGTTAAACAAACTGGATAACGACGCATTTGGATCTTTTTTGAATACTTGTTTCTCGAGAGTGGACAATCTCTGTATCATCCGTAATTCTTTTTACTTGACTGTAGTTCCTTTGAATCACTCTTCCTCTATTATCTCGTACGGAATAAGTCCACTGATTTATCACTGATTCTACCTGAAATGGTCCATAGTATTTATAAATATTAAATTGTTCATTCTCTCTTTTAACCATAACCATATCTCAGGTTTCAATATTTCTGTGAATTCTTCCTTTGTCATAATGTTTTTTCTGAATAGTTTGTTTGTTTTTACTGTTTTCTGATACACATTTCTTTATTTCTTTCAAGTCCATTTCCCTCTGTTTTAAGAAAAAATCATCAAGCGATTCGTCGATAATTAATTGTGTATCAATCAGTGGTTGTCGACCAAAGAGAACTTCATATGGTGAAAATCCTGTTGTTTTCTGAATGGTAAATCTGATTCTAATTTCAAACTTAAGCAAAATATCATCACAGGCTTTACATCATCTTTCTTTTAGAACACTCGAAATCATAGATTTAGTTGTTCGGAATAATCTCTCTATTAATCCCTTACATTGTGGATAATAATAACTTTGTTTAGTTCCGATGATTAAGTTGAATACTCTAATTACCTTGCTTCTAAAATTTGATCCATTACCCGAATGCACATATTCTGGACAACAAAATTTAGTAATTCATTGTTCCCAAATTGATCTTGTGACTGTTTCAGCAGTAATATCTCTAATTGGAATAAGGCATGCATATTTCGAGAAATAGTAAATAATTCCCAAAAAATAGTTTTTCCCATGAGCCGTCATCATCAATGGTCCCGTGATATTAATTGCTATCATTTGAAATGGTTCAGTTATTACCATATTTTGGAGTGGTGCTCTTATTCTTAAACTTATACCTTTCGACACCTGACCAGCTTTACACTTTAATATATTTTCTTTAGTATCTGTTAGTATATCTGGTCAAAAGTATTCGTTTTTAATTTTCAATTCTAACATGTCCGAAAAAGGAATGAAATTTGCTTATCCACAGGTACTACTTCTCGATAAATTCGATTTTCTAATAAGTATAACCAATCACCATGAACTCGAAGTTTATCTTTATTTTTCAATATCTTTTTAGAATCTCTGATAAATCTCGTATATAATGGATTAGCCTATAAATTTCTCCATTAATCTCGATGTTTTTTTATTTATGGCACACAATACTCTTTCAAAACTTGTTTCAGATCTCGAGTCTGGTCTATCATACAACTTAAGATTACGTCTCTTCTGATGTTCTTTATGTTGTAGTTGACACTGTTCACATCTCGGAAGTCTTGATAGTGTATCAGCATTTGTGTGATCTTTACCCATTCGATATTGAATCTCCATATTATATATATTTCTAATTCTGCCTTCCACGTGCAGATTCTCCATGTACTTGGAGAATCCCATTTTAGAAACAACTTAAGTGTCTGATGATATTTTCGTACAATAAACTTCCTGGCTGACAGATAATGTTTATATTTGAGAACAAACGCATCAATGACCAGAAGTTCATTCCTAGTGATACAATACTTACGCTGTGATTTTGTAAGACATTTCGATCCATATACTATTACCTTATCGAAACCATTTCGAAACTGAGATGGTGCAGCACCGATGCAGTCATGTGAAGCGTCTGTATCAAGAATAAAAATATCATCTTCGGTCGGCAAACTCAGAATTGGAGTTTCCATTAATGATTTCTTCTGTAAATAAGAAAGCTTCTTTACCCCGTTCTTTCCATACGAATCAGTTTTCTTTCTTCAGCATCATCGATAATGGTTCTGCTTTCTCTATGTAACCCTTAATAAAATGTCTATAATATGTACACATTCCAAGAAAAGTTTGTAATTCTTGAATTGTTGACGGGATATTGATGTTGTTTATGCTTGTGATTTCATCCGGATCTACTTTAATACCTCCTCTTACGATATTGCCCAAATATTTAACTTCTTTCTGAAGAGAATTACATTTATCTGGTAATAATTTAAGTCATGCATCCTTTATTCTTGATAATATTTGTCGAAGTCTCTGATTATGTTACTCTAAAGTTTTTCTGAAAAAAAACATCATCGAAATAAATCACACAAGATTCCCAATTTTCATTTTGTAAAATTATACTCACCATGCCTTGAAATGTCGCCGGAGCCGCGCATAATCCGAAAGGCATTCTTGTAAATTCAAACTGTTCACATCTTGTACTAAAGGCTGTTATTGAATGTCAGATTCGTTTAGCGGAACCTGAAAGTATCCACTAGCCATATTTAAAGTTATAAAATATTACCTCCAATAAAATCTTACCACGGCTTTTGATTTCTGTACCATTAGCTCAACTAATCCGTACATTACTCCTAAGAACAGGCAAAAAAGCAGTTGGACTGTAAATATAAATTAAAATTTTAATGAATTAATAATTTTATTGATTTTTTGTTATTCGCTCATTTGTTAACTTTTCTTTTTGAAATGCTTTTTATTGTTTTTAATTATTTTAATTAATTTTTATTTTAATATTTTAGATATCCTCAACATTGTCAGATCAATAAAATTGTTTTTGATAGATTGTAATTTACAATAAATATAAAAATTTAAAAAAATTATCCATCTCACTGAAACCCGTGAAAATTAATTTGAATCAAAATTCGTGATGCCAAATATTACAATATTATCTGATATTCTATTAAATATTTTACAAAAAAAATTTCAAATTTAAACAAAAATAATATAAAATATTAAATGACTTTTGCAATTGTAAATATTTGTCAAATATAAAAGGTTTATATTTGATTAGACAAATTATAAAAAGGTTTTCGGATATAAATATCAAGGATTTCGGTTTAAATTCCATATCAATCATGAAATCATTCATTGTTTTATTTGCTCTCATAATTGTTGCAATGTGCGACGAGGAGTGCGTGGACACCGGCTCCGACTGTGCTGGTAAAACTGGTGAAGCTTGTATCAGTCCTGATGTGTATGAAAAATGTAAGAAAACTTGTCATTTATGCGGAGATTGTGATGATAGCAGACCTGACTGTGGCTATGCTAAAGAAAATGGAGATTGTGACAAAATTGATGACAGAATCTGCAGAAAGACTTGTGGAGTTTGTACCTAAAACTATAATAAAAATTGTATTTTAAATTAGTTTTCTGATTTTGACAATAATAATAATAATAATAATAATAATAATAATAATAATAATAATAATAATAATAATAATAATAATAATAATAATAATAATAATAATAATAATAATAATAATAATAATAATAATAATAATAATAATAATATTAATTAATTATTTAAATGACTATTATTAGAGATAAATAAAATTATCAAATAGCAGTAGTTATTTAAATAATATTTCATGTTCCATGCCATTGAAGAGAAATATATATTATCTTTATTCAAATAAATATTTATAGTACTTTTCGATGAGGTGATAATTTACTGCAATATTCAAAGAGAATTATTTGAACTTACTTTCAGTTAATATCTTATCATATAATATTATTAAATTATATGATAATATAATTTATATTATCATAAATTATGAAATATATAAAAAATTCAAAAAATTGAGAGATAATAGGATTATTTATATTTTGGTTATTCCTTAGTTAGAGGGTTTCATAAATTTAAAATTGTCAGTTTTGAAATGACGAGGAAATAATAATACGTCTAAAATATCTTCGACTCCAGTAAAATTTGTCACTGATATATAGTAAAAATGTACATGTAATGGGTACAATGTCAAATAAATTGGAGAGACTTCCTAATATTTTTGCACGTGAGTTCAAGAATGCATCCAGTTAAGGGTTTGAAGTTAATTTATTGAGCATCCAAAAAACTTGTAGAATCTTGTTTTACAAATTTTTTATGTAATTTTTTTGATTAATTCATATTTTTATAACTAAGATTACTGATTTAGGTTTATGAGAAAATGAGGTTATTTATATTTATAATAGTTCCTGTTATATTCAAGTTATAATTCTTACAGGATTCGAATTAACTCATGTAACTTGTTTACGAACCTTTTCTCACATTAAATTATAAATGAATTTCACAAATTTTGGCGATGCCCCACAATTTACTTTGAACCCAATGACCTGTAATTTAATTACAATTCAGTTTTATTAAAGTCCAACAATAAGGAAATTATAAAAGTCACCTGTATATCATTCCAAAATCTCATTTTCAGAAAGAAAATTAAGGAAAACCCAAAATTAATTTAATTAAAAAAATTATGAATTTCCAGCAATAATCTATTTTGTAAATAGTTTCATTATCAGTCTAGGCACAATATAAAAAGTATGGCGAAAACTTTGATTAAGAACTAAAATCCTCTGAAATAGCAAAAATCTGTTTACTAAAATTGCAACAAACCTATGTCGAAGAGCAAAAGAATGGAAGATATAAAGGGTAAATCGACCAAAGAACCATATAAGCTGTCAGTCAACATCTAGCTGCATTCAATCTTAAGAATAATATGATTAATCCTAGAATATCATTTGGAATACTTTAATATTACAAATAGAAATAATGCTTAATTGAGGAAGAAAAGGTTAACGCAACGAATTCATACTTCAACCTGATTACCGTAGATATTCCAAGAGTTGCTTGATAGGCTGAGAATAAAGATCTGAAACTGATATTGTTTTCAGACATCTAAAGATAGGAAGAACAAAATAATATGATTGGAACTGAACCTTAAATAAATCAAAATACTATCTATAATTAAGCTATACTAATAAATATATCTCAAGATACGAGGGTTACCATTTATGTATCCGGAATAATAAATAAAAACAAATATTTATCATTGGAAATTATTTTTATTGTTTTTCCAAATATTCTCTATCGATACACTTTTGCACACGTTTGAACCATTTTTCACAGCAATTTTTCATTCAGATTGAGGTATCACTAGAGGTACCGCTTGTTTTGACTTAGAAAATCATTGACCACATAGTTTATTCTTTACATACGAAATCATTATGTTCAATGTTTTTACCGGTCAAATATTGAGTTTGCATTTTCATGGTGAAGAATGATTTTGTGTTGGTGGTTGCATTTGCCTATTTCTCCAAAGATTTCTGTTAAACAAATTATTGTGTACTATTTAGGACTGACAGTACTATGATACTCTAGTAGTAGGTAGTTAGTAGACAACGGCAGCAGTACCCCCCCCCTTCCTAGAAAAAGTTTTTTTTACCTAATGGTTACGTAATTGTTGCCGTGGGCTACATGATATTTTACTGGGATTTTCAATACAAAATCCGACTATCGATAAACAATCCATGATATTTGAAACTATAGTGAGGAGGTCTCGCGAGTCCTGGGATGTTCAATACAAATATCATTCTACATTAAAAAAGCATGTATTTTTCTGACTATTGTGAAAGGGTCTTGATGGGTTCTGGTAAAATCCGATCCTCGTCAAAAAAGCCATGATATTTCTAAGTATAATTAGGAGGGTCTCCTTGATCCTGGTAATTTCTATACAAAATCCGATCCTTGTTAAAAAGCCACGGTAATTTAAGGTCCCAGGATATTTTCAATACAAAATCCAACTATCACTAAGAAAGCCATGGTAATTTAAGGTCCCAATATTTTTTGCATATAGAACTAATGGTCAGATATTTGATCAATCAATGAACACGTGAAATTATTGGAATCGGAACGCTATCAATTTGAGCAGAGGATTCCGAAAATACTAATGACTCTAAAGTCTCGCTCCACGAGAGACTACTCAAATGTCTAAATCAGAATCACCAATTTATTACAGAGAAAATGAAGTTACTAAAGTTTGCCCATGACATCCGACGAAGCAAAAAGTTTACGGTTAAAGAAACAATCGACAAATCGCGAGGGAAATCAATAAACGCTTCTTAATGCGCATGAAGACCATAGTTAATCAGAGTAGTTATTCTCATAACTTATTTTATTTTCTATTGTTTGTATTTTTGTATATTTTGTACATGTTCTTTTAATTTATTTTTAAAGAAATTTTTCTTACATGTTTTGCTCCGTTAATCTTATAATTAATTTGAATGTATGCAAGCAATGTATGTTCAAGCAATTCAAATCAAGCGCTCAGTACCGAGACGATGGCAAATTCATCAGGTCATTTGCGTTTATTCAAGCATCAATAAATACAGAACCGTTTTCACCAGAAAAAAAAGATCCCTTGTATTTCCTCGATACTCATCTAACCTCCACCTTGGCAGAATCAGAGATGGAAACCAGAAGTCGTCTAGGGTATAGGCGCGGTCATCGAAAAAAAGCTTAACTCATCGGACAAGAACGAAAAACAGTTATGGAAATGGGGTTGCTTCGCGCATTTACATTGTATTTTTTTATGAGTATAAAATGATTGTGAAATATTTTTTTAGGTAGTTATAAAGTAAAGGATTTACAAAGAAGAAAAGCTAGGACATAGATAGTCTTTCAGTAGCCCATAGGCCAGCAATATATTAAAAAAACTGGTGTCAGGTAGTAGAACAATGTTTTATCAACTCCAAGAGCTTTGTTAGTCATCACGTAAACTACCAACCCAACAATTTAGTGGGTCATCCTTAATGAACTATAAAGTAGTGTCTTATATTAACACTGGGACTCAAAAATTTGAAAAACACCAACGTCATCAGTGACAATTGTGGTTTTATTGTATTGAATTTTAATTAGAAATTGCGAATATTAGAATTTGAGACATAATAACGGGTGTAAAGGGTGAATTCTAGGACACCAACCTCAACCTCACATATCGACATATATTGAATTAAGCAAAAATTTCCAAAATATTTAATTTTTAATAATAATTAAATAAAAAGATAATAAGCATTATAAAATGAATAACATTTTTATCTTTTCAAGTTTTTAAATATCAGATAAATTGAAAAATTTGCTCAGATCATTTAATTAATAATTGTTTTGATTTATTTGATAATTTACAAATAATTCTTAACTTTTTAAAAACACTGAAAATTTTTTCAAATACTAATAAATTTTTTTGTTGTCAATAGAATAATTACACTTTCAACCTGAAAATATTAATTATATTAAATTATCCAATAATGACACAACGTTTTGTCAATTTTGTTTAAATGCAATAAAATCCATTACTCTGTAAATAGCATATTTCAATTAAATACCTTTTTCAGATATTGTTATCCAGTAATTATTTTCATCTATTAAACTTTAATATATTGAATTAAACGATTTTCGATTTATTATAATTAATTTTTTTTTAAAAATTAACAGTCATTTTATAGTTTTTTTGCTTATTTTTCTTGAATCATAATTTAAAATTTAATATTTTAGAATAATCTGAATTTCAATATTGTGAAAATATAAAGGTAAATTTTCTAATATATTCATTTTACCAAAAGTTATGCTTAAATAACTTTTGAGATTTGAATAAGAGATTAATTTGATTTTAATTGTTAATGTGTTATTTTTGAATTTAAAAATTTCATTTTCAAATGCGTTAAATTTAATATAAGCTTATTTTTCAAATTTTATTTAAAATGTTCTAATTAAATTTGATTAATAAATTGCAGTTAATCGAATGTTCATGTTTGATATATACTACCTGTTAATAAATAGTAGGTTTACCATTTGTTAGATTAATAATTCTCACAGTTAAATGTATAAGATCTGAACTTATCAGCACTGTTATTTAATCAGTGTGCTGGTTTAAATATCTGCCATCTCAGCATTATTTATATTATAATTTTCAGAATACTTGTCAGTCTGTTATGATCTTGGTACCAATAAGTCTACTTGTCTTTCTCTCTGTGATATTTTTTCACGCAAATTTTTCCCTGCTGCACATTAATTAGAAACTAGGTGCAAAATATTCAGTCGTGATTGATTTCTAATAAAAAAGGAAATTAATTTCTTTTTACTTTTCAATAAAAATAAATTTTTCTTCTTGAACTAATCGAGATAATTATTGTACTTTTTCTTTAGATAGAAAAATGTATTTTTTCCCCTTATAAAAACAAACTCCATTTAACCAATGTGACCTGAAATTTTAAAATAAACAAAATTTTCAATACAATCTTAATATCAAATAACACACTAATTTCGCTAATTTTTTTTCGTTATTGTTTGCTTAATAGTTGGAATAACATTACTATTTTTTTACTTTAGTTCAAAAACAACGATTAAAATAATTTGCTCAAATTATGATTTCATCGTCGGCAAATGACAAATCGGTCGAACCAATTCCGGTTAGAGCGGTTAGGAGATTTCCGGAAAATAACAATGCATTGAATAACAATAATGTGTTGAAACCAGGTGTTTATTTAATTATTTAATTTTAATTAATTTTAATTAAATTTTATTTTTCTTAATTATTTAATACGAATATTTAAAATTACCATTGAAGAATATTATAATGATTTTTCTTTTTTTTAAATTAATTATAAAAATATTTATTTTTCGAAATTTTTTCACCATTAAAAATGTTTTATTGATTTTGTTTTATATTTGATTTGCACAAATAACCTGGATTCCAACGCTGTTTTAATATGTTTAATAAATGAATTTATAGATTAATAATCGAATAACTTCTAGCTTCATTGATTTTTTAGACTTTTGATCAATATTTAATTATTTATTTAATTATTTAATTTTAATTAAATTTAATCAATTTTAATTAATTTTAATTAAGTTTCATTTTTTTAAATTATTTAATACGAATATTTAAAATTACCATTTAAGAATATTTTAATGATTTTTATTTTTTTAAAATTAATTATAAAAATATTTATTTTTCGAAATTTTTTTCCCACTTAAAAATGTTTTATTGATTTTATTTTATATTTGATTTGCACAAATAACCTGGATTCCAACGCTGTTTTAATATGTTTAATAAATGAATTTATAGATTAATAATCGAATAACTTCTAGCTTCATTGATTTTTTAGACTTTTGATCAATATTTAATTATTTATTTAATTATTTAATTTTAATTAAATTTAATCAATTTTAATTAATTTTAATTAAGTTTCATTTTTTTAAATTATTTAATACGAATATTTAAAATTACCATTTAAGAATATTTTAATGATTTTTATTTTTTTAAAATTAATTATAAAAATATTTATTTTTCGAAATTTTTTTCCCACTTAAAATGTTTTATTGATTTTATTTTATATTTGATTTGCACAAATAACCTAGATTCCAACGCTGTTTTAATATGTTTAATAAAAATAACTTTATAGATTAATAATCGAATAACTTTTAGCTTCATTGACTTTTAAAATATCGATCAATATTTAAAATATCAAAGAAAATGTTGATCAATAGTCTAAAAAAGAAATGCAGAAAAGATCAGTAGTGAAATAAAATAAAAGATTTTACTGATAATCAAATCCATTTCAAGCTGAAATAAGTTTATTTGTCTATTTACCAATATGTGTCTGTAACGCAATTTACATGTTTAAAATGAATTCTAATAAATCATTAGTTATTGATTATTTTATTATAGAAAAATGTTGAATATAAAAATAGATTTATAGAAGAAAAATGTTTGTTTTGATTTATGCACTGCTAAAGCATATAAAAACTAATGATCTAAAGCTGAAAAAATCAACCATAAAACATAGTTTTAAAACTCTATATTTCACTCTTAATTTATATTATATTTCACATAATATATTGTAAAATGTAAACTCGAAATCTACTATTTTGCACTCTAAGTACCTATATGGACATAAGGTTCAAACTTATATAACATATTTTAGATATAATTACGTTATCTCTTTAATCCAAGTTAATGGACTAAATATACTAAAAATATGATGGGTAATTAAAATATCTGGATATATTATTGTATATTTTCTAATATTATTTGCTGGTATTGCTGTAATTCTAGTGAAAGATAAGCACGGAAAATGATGCTTTACGAAGTGATTCAAGTAGACCCATAAAATTATAATAATCAAAAACGCATAAATTTATTCTTGACTCCAAATTCACATTTACATTAACATAAACCGACTACTGTATAAAAGTTATATAAGATGAAACGAATTGTGTAATGAAATTCTTTCAAAATTATATCTTGAAATATGATATGAACAGCACAGGAGGGGCTTTGTGGATTATCAATGATATCCACTAACATGAACTAAGCTCTGAGCTTATTCTCAATTGATTGCGCAAAGTGTGCCGGGTTCCTCTTTGATTGAAACATTAAATAACGTGACAAATGAAATTTTTTTTCATTTTTATTTGTTTTAGCTTTTAAGTAAACATTGACTAGAAACCAATATAAACTTTGAATTTTGGGGCCACAATACCAACAAGTGGCAAGGGACTGAATTAATTTTTATTCTTAATTTCATAGGTTTTATTAACTTGATATATAAATTATTACGGCAAATACTTAATATGGACTATTGGCTTACATTAATTACAAATAAAATATTTCTTTCTAAAAGTTACTATACAATTGATTTTGCTGTGTATAAGTGACCCTTAAAACTTTACCACCTGTAAAAGCCTTTCTCAATAAAGTGACTGCCAAAAATAATTGAAGTTAAATTCTTTTATTATGTGTAAATTGAAAACTAATTTAATTTAATTTATTAATTATCTTCAAAAGTTAGCTGCAAAGGATTCTAATAGGTCGTAAGGTCTTTGTTAAAATATTAAATTTAAAAGAAATTTAGAAATATTGATTATTAAAAAAAATGAAAACAATATTTTAACGTGATTTCTAATAAAAAAATGGTAGACGTTATAATTCCTGTTTTAATTATTTATTATATATTGTCATAGACTTTAATAACATTTTGCCGTTCAATTCTATAGAAATCCCACAATAGAATTTTTATAATGGATAAATAGATATCGCCCACAATTATTGTATTATTTGCACCAAAAGTATACAAATAACTACAAACTTTACCCGAATATCATCCGGCCATTTAGCAATTATTTACTATAATATATCACAGTGGTGTTCAAAGTGTGGGTCGCGACCCCCAGAGTGGTATAAAAATATTGATTTTATCATTTTGAAATATCTAATAAAAATATTCTTGAAATTTTGTATAACTACATTTGTTAAAAAGTTTTTTTGATTTTTTCAATAAATTGTGCTAGGTGGAGTCGAATAATTTTTTTATTTAAAGAATGGGGCCGCAGTCCGAAAAAGTTTGAGCATCACTGATACATAAAACCTTTTAATAATCACATCGAACCATGTATAGTCGACGTACGGTATATAGCTCAAGTATATGTGTTCATCAAGACTTTTTTAAAATTATTCATAACACATCACTTATTATATCTATAATAAATGAATTAACTAAGATTAAGAATGGAGAAAAAAATTTTAAAATAAAAAATCTTCGTCCAACTTTTTTGTTTTTTGTCATACTATTAAAACCCATTAAGGCCCAGATTTTTTACAAGGTCATGCCATGCCTCCTCTTATATAGGAGGTAATATCTTACAATAATA
Source organism: Schmidtea polychroa (assembly GCA_959609185.1). NCBI lineage: Eukaryota > Metazoa > Platyhelminthes > Tricladida > Dugesiidae > Schmidtea > Schmidtea polychroa. Next base: position 96,444 of record CAUHTR010000106.1, read on the forward strand.
TTTTTTGTGTATGCAATATATTTCAATTCAATGATTGCACTGGGAAAATTCATCATTAGAAATACATAGTAACAAATAAAAAATATAAACAATAGAGTCGTCATTTGACTACCATGGGGGCTAATAGGTTAAATAAATCACTGACAACTTCAAATTCAAATTGTTTTATATTTCTCAACAGTTTATTTTCTAGGGAAAATCAGTTATTTCATTTGTGAACAAATTAAAGATAGAAATTTGTGAAAATAATAATATCGAAGTAAATTTACCATTAATAATGATCATTTTAATTAGATAAAAGTTAGTATTCCAATTTACTTATCACATTTATGTAAAGTTTGAAAATTGTATCGGATGCCTAAGACCTTTAATACAGAGTACAAATATAACTTTTATGCTATAAACCGCAATTTTAATAAACTATAGAGTTCTATAAATTTTCTATTATCTTGAGAAATTGGATCACTAGGAATAAAAATAAAATTTTAATACTGAAAAATGTTTGAACAGAAATCTTCAATTCTCGTCAAAATCTTGATATTGAATTCAATTAACTTTATAAAACGTATTCATTAGTCTTTAGTTTCTCTTTCAATTCAAAAAAGCTTTTGAAAATCTACAATAAATTCCTTTAAAAGTTTTGAGAAATCTAATTTTCTTCATGTTAATTTTTTTAGACTAATAAATCAATCGTTTTATATTGACATGTGTTCTGAAATGAATTGAAAATAGATGAATGGCGAAAAAGATAATATTAACCTTTTCGCGCCGTACAATTCCGAAAACCTCGAACACTGTCCGTCTCTTATAGGGATATTTAATAGGAAAATAGCACGTCGCGAAAAGGTTAAAAATGTTGTATTCTTTCTGAATGTTGCCATTTATGTGTTGATAATTAATTAGGGTTATTACATGACTTTGATAATCCAAGAGGCACAGAGCCGTGACTATTACGGATAATTCAATAAATAGATAATAAAAAAATGATATATTGTACATTTATAAATTATTTCTAAAAGTAACCATTAACCTTCCTCTATTTCATTTACGGTAAAACCTTGATTATCCAAAATATGAAAGCATGTAATCGGATAATCAGATTATTACTTCTAAGCTGATATTTACTAAAGAAAAACATATCTAGATGAACAAACAAACAAATATATAAATTAGATGTTTTTAAAAAACGAGATAATTTCAGTTAAATTGGGTTATCTAATCTTTTTCGACATTTTAAAAAATGTAAAGGATAATCCAGGTTTTACTGTACTTTTGATAATTTTTTGATGTAATTTTATGAATTTTACATAAAAAGTATTGATTTTTTACCATTGTTAAAAATTCTATTTCAAATGCCTTTTCACACTTTGATAATATGATTTCTACTTTCAAATCCTGACTACCAATAATATCGACGTTATCCGAAATCAGGACCAATCATAAACACATTCCATACAATTTAATAGCCAATTAGAATTTCGCACCTGAAGAAGAATTAATCCATATTATGGCACTCATTCATTTCAGTTATTAAAATCGTACCGAACCAGTAACATTAGAACATAACCGACAAATTTGTTGTCGGGACATTTATTAACAAATAACCGAGGTTTCATACCGAATTCTATTTTAACAATAGGTTTTTATTAGTTTTTTTTCCCACGAATCCCTTTACAAATTTTAAAGAACTGACAGATATCATATTTTACCAGGAATTCTATTTCCTTATTGCAGAATAGGATGTATTAGCATTTGTTTACAAGTTTTCTTTCACTGATTATTATCGACAAACGATTTGATAATTATTTTTTATAGACTAACCCCTTAACGGGCTTACACGAGTATACTCGGGCAATAAAAAAGCAAATTTGGTATATCCCGAGAATACTCGGCCAAACTGCATATTAAATATAATGGAGTTCTACGCTGTCCATTTCATTTTGTTTCCACCAGAGTATACTCGTTTACTGTTTATATACGCTCAGATAAAATTTCAGCAAAGTTGCAATATTTTATTATTATTTTTTTCAAAATTATATTTTTCACCCGAGTATACTCGGGCAAATCCATTGAGAAATTCAGTTGTCAAAAAATATTTGTTTTCAGTAAATTATGAAAAATTTTGTTGAAATTTTCTTATCACTTACATCCAAAAAACTTATTCTTTCATAAAATAAAAAATTATGGTTTTATTTGACCGGTTTTTCCGGTATTAATTCTACCGTTAAGAGTTTAAAGAAAGTTTTTTTTAAAACTGGTAAAATATTGTTTTTTTCCTACATTTAGAAACTTTACTTAATCAAAACATAACTTGTCCTGAAGCGTTTACATTTTGTTTATTTTGAAGTTAATTTATTTTTTAGTGAAAATTCACAAAATTTCTAGAATAGTTTCATATTTTGTGACATTAAACTGAAAATTAGTCTTTTAAAAAATTCTCCTACGCTTCATTTAATAATATGCAATATTTTTCTACCAACAAATACAAGCATAAATTAAGTATGCAATTTAATTTGTTGATAGAAATTCTAAATTAGTACAAAATTGATTAAGAAGTTATTTTTAGATAAAATATTACACGTCAAGAAATTGGGCGTTAAAAAATTCAACAATATTGATGAGTGAGGAACTGAAAATTTTCTTGAACTTGAATAGATTCTTTCAATGATTGACAAAATATATTTTAAAAATAAATTTTGCATTGTATTAAAATTTACCTTAATATTCATTTTGTAAACACAGACAGAGCCGGCTGTGGGTTTTGCAAGGCATAGGGAAAAATTTTATATGCGGGGCCCCTTCCCAAAAAGGAAGAAATGATACATGAACATAATTTTATCAATTTATTTAATGAAATATTTATTTCAATATATTCAATAATATACATACATAAACATAATATTATAAGAACTTTTTTCAATTTTCACCACTGATTTCTTTTCAATTGACATTGTATTTATTAAAAGTTTGACTATGAATCAGTAAATATATAAAAAAACATCGATATATTTACTGATTCATAGTCAAGCTTTTTAATAAATACAATAAACATAATGTTTTTTATTCTTATATCGTACAAACTTTTTTTACTGCAAATTCCTCGATAATATCATCAAAATTTATCTGTTTTGATCTTAGATAATTTTTAATTAACTTTAATTTCTAAAAACTGCATTGCATTTGGTGTCAAAAACCTGCCATAGTTACTAATAATTGTTAAAAATATGAAAGCGCGGGGCCTCGAGAAAAATCCCCGTAGTCCTCTCCTCGGAGCCGGGCCCAAACACATATTAAATTAACAATCTTATTTAAAATAAAAATGAAATTAAAAAAAAGTATTAAATCATGAAACAGAAATGAATTACTATTTGAATATATAATAAAAGGTTTTTTGTTTTAAAATTCAGCAATAAAAAAAGTGAAAGCCAAGTATTCAGACACTTTACTTGCGCTTAATTTTGAAAGGTTTTTATTAAATTTAGCTAGAAATATAATCAAAAAAATATAATTTATTATAATAGATATTTGACATCAAAAGAACAATTTAAATTATTTTTCTTATTTTTTTTGATAATTATCACAAGTCTTACGGACCATAATAATTAAAAATAATATACCGTATTAAGAACAAACAGATATTACTTTAATTTAATTACTTTTAATTACTTTAATTTAAACCTTTAATTTAATTTTTTATTGACAAGTTCTTGAAAAACTTTAATAAATAAGATTTAAAATCAAAATTTAGTCAACTTAAATACTTTTTCGATTGGTTTAAGAAAGGGAGATACTAATAAAAGAAAACGAAATACGCCAATAAGCTGTTATCGTCTGATTATATTCACCCTTCAAAGAACGTTCACATTTCTTTCATGTTGGGAAGTGAAAAACATTTCATTGGGGAAAATCATCATTCAAATGTCCAATCTTAAAAATATTGGAGCAAATTTATATCGATTTTGTAGAATATTTTAATATTAAATATGAAATAAGTTAAATTTTTTTTTAAAATACATTTAAATCTTTCTAGTAATAGTTGAAATTTTAATGCCAAACCTTTTCTTCAATGTAATCAAAACAACATGGCCATGAGAAAAATAATGAATTCTTTTTAAATCTCGGAGAGTTTACGTGGTCTCTTTTTGGTTACTCTTTGTAACAATTCTACTCCATCCTATATATATTCTAATAATACATGCCATAGTTTGATATTTTACGTTTAGATAAATGGAAATTTAATTTTTATCATTTCCCCTTGATTATATCGTATAAATTTGTTTTGATTTCTTTCATTTTCCATTATTCCTATTTTTGCTTACATTATTACATTTATTATTGACATACTAACTAAAACTTATGATAATTCCCCGGTTTTCATTACTATATCGAAAATATAAACCCTTAATATTGGATTATTTTACAAATATCTTGAAATTCCTTTTAAATTTTGAAAAAAAATATATTCAATTTGCTTTTGTTTTATGAACTGAACTAGAAATGAATCTGTCGGGTGGTCAGTGATTAGTAAGAAAATCAAATGAAAATCATAGCATATAAAAATTTCATAACTTGAAAATTGTTTAGAAGTCAAATCAAATGAAAATACGATTACAAATAAAAATGAATTTTTGAAATTTTGAACGTTTGAAAACTTTCTGATTATTTTTTTGCATAAGTTAGTAATAAACTATTTTCTGAAAACCAACATCCCATTAATTGAAGTAAATTTCAAAATTAATTTCACATAAATTCAGTAGCATTTGAAACTGGTTTTATCAATGTGCAAAAACAACATGTGAATGCGGCAGAATTTTGTAGCACCATTTCAGGGAATCAGTGCAAAATATCATTTACTGTAGTAATAAAATTTTCTAATTTAGAAATTATAACCAATTGTTGAAATTTCTCATGTTGGTTTGTAAAAATCGTGAATAATTGTTTCGATTATTTCATAAAATTTACACAAATACATTATAAGTTTTTTATTTCCAAATAAATTCTTTTATTTTTCGACATTTTCCGCATGCTGCACAACTGAATTTATCACGATTTTCATCGAATTTGAAATTTATAATCGATTTTCTTTTCAATAACTTTTGAAAAATATTTTTAATAAAAAAAGTCAGAATTTTTCCTCGAAAGATTTGTATTTGTTTAAAATCCAACGTTCGTTGCACAATTGATAGATATCATATATTTATGAATAACCCTACCAAACACGATTTTATCAAGAGATTACATACAGGATTTTGTTGCATAATTTCATACCAATAGATAATAAATATTATTATTTTTACTATTGAATTTGATTCTACGAAACAATTTATTTTAGTATTTAATATTTTGATTTTTCTTCCAAATAAATTTACAAACGTTCAATTTAAAGTTTATATGAAAAGAACGTTTTAGTTAGAATTAGTTAGTTAGAAACGTTTTAGTTTTAGAACGTTTCACTTAGAAATAAGAAAATTTTGAAATAGGAATTTTTTTTTAAATCTAATTTTAAATATTTTAAAACCGTCTCTGTGGAAATAGATTTTATTTGTTTATCACATGTATTTAATTAGATTTTTCATTAAAACAATAAATTCTCACTATCTTTTAAATGATTACGCAACACGAAGTTAAGATTTATTGATTTAATAAATTAAACAACAATAAATAATTTTTCAGACATTTAATAATTTTCTTAAATTTATTTTAAAATTATAGATTTATTACAAGTAAAATAAAGTTAGATAGTAAATTGATAACTAAGTGGGTCTACATAAAATACAATGGATGAAGTATTAAATAGCACTTCAAACAGATGTGACATCTTGGTATTTTGTATCAATCTGACAACATATCTATAAATAAACTCATCAAATTGCAGCTTGAAATTCCTACATAGTTATAAATGAATTTTCCTCTACAACTGTCAATTTCTTAAAGAAAAAATTCTCCAAATGACAATCTTAAATGAAAGAGAATGTGATAAAACGAACTTTAATGATCTCTCTCGAGGAATTGTGAAAAAATTGTAATTAGTTGTAAAAACTGACCTTTCTACATGGAAAGATCTAGTTTAAAGATATGTTATATTAATAATAATAATAATAATAATAATAATAATAATAATAATAATAATAATAATAATAATAATAATAATAATAATAATAATAATAATAATAATAATAATAATAATAATAATAATAATAATAATAATAATAATTCGTCATCACTGATAATTATGTAGATAATCACATGCAATGAATAATTATTTACAAACAAATATTATTTGTGTATTTTTTATTTTAAATCAATTCAATTCATATAACGCAGATTGGACATTGGATAATGCGTAGATCATGTTTTATTAATTGTAAGTTTGCAAATATAAATAAAAAAATGCAAGGCAGTTAGTTCTAAAACAAATAGGAGGGATTTTTATTCGGGATGTAAAAGAATTGTATTTTATTTTGATTTTCAAAATGTATCACAAATATGTGAAATCTACAATCAAAGTATTGAGTGAGCATATTATGAAGCTTCCCGTGATCTTATGATATCTGCAATAATATTTTCCGATTCTTTTATTTATTCCTGTAGTTCAACAAAGAACCTTGGGACCATACATCTCCATGCTTTACACTAATGGATTGAGCTGTTAATTTTTTCAAATTGTAATCTTTTTCAAAATGTATATCAATTAATGATTAGTATTGCACTTTCTAAATTGAATATAATTATATCATAATTTATTAACCCATTAAGACTCACTGTCGACATATGATTGAGAAAATTTAGGGCCTATAACTTCTCGTCGGTGTTCTTTGGGGAAAAACTTTACAAAAAATTGCACCTTTGTCCAAATGGATGCGAAAATTTGAAATTTGTCAAAATATGAACTTCTGAAATTTATTTATATAATATAAAATCTAAGAAATCAAAAATGAAATAAAATAATACACTTGGGACTTGATGGGTTATTGTACAAGTTGATAAGGATTGTCAATAAAGTTTTTCATTTTCATTATTGATAGAAAGTACATTAAAGATTAAATACTTCTAAGGAATTTTTTAATCTATGAGAATATACTAATATCTGTTAATGATAAAAATGATTTCCTAAGCTATTTCGTAGAATTTCACATTTCACTAATGACAGTGGCTTTATTATGTAAACAATTTTTATATAAATATAATTAAGTTCTTAAAGTTGTATTTGTTCAATAATAATAAGTCGATAAATGTATAGTTATAATAAATAGTACCATCAAAATAAAACAATAAAAACTGTCATATTTAATAATTGAACAATAAATCATATTTAAATACTTTTTATAAGTATTTAATTTGAAATAAATTATTTTTGATATAATTTAAAAATTTAAAAATATCATTTTTAAAAAATATTTGAAAGGTTCAGTTTAAACTTTTACAAATTACTCTATGAATAATGGACCTCAAAATTGACTTATATTATTATAATTGTACATAATTATTATAATTTTCCCATAATAATATTTGTAAGTAAATATTTAAATGAGAATTATTGGCGAATGCTGTAAGTTATGTTGTAGCGCAAAATTGCGAAGCCTTTAATCAAAATCAATGCTTCATAACACCTGTTCATATGTTTTGAAACATCTTTCAAATTTTAAGTTAACCTAATTATTACGAATTATAATGATATTTCGTATTATTTGAGTTGAATATCAACCCGTTGTAAAAGTAATATGAAAAAAAACAGTTTTTTTAGCAAAGGTCGAGGAAGTGCGATTATCCAGTTCTTAATGCTTCAAAAGAAAAACAAAAGGTTGCAGAAAGATGTAATTACTGTAGCTGCAAAACAATTTAAAAGCAACAGAATGACAATATCAGGAATTTGGAAACGTACTTCCGAAAATAATTATCAATGTGAATCTTATGCTAATGTTGATTCTTTGAAATAACAAAAATGTAGACGTAAATGCAAAGATTATAGGGAAATACTTGAATAACTGAGACATTCCTCTTCTTAGCGGAAGATGCACCATAATATCATCAAATCACACGATTGAAGTCCCCAAATCTACATTATTTCGAATTTTGAAAAATGGAAAATTCATGAAACAAATTTCAAGCACCATCAAACCATTTCTTACAGAAAAGAATAAGAAAGATTGCGTAGAATTTCGTCTGTCAAAACTACCTGACAAAAAGATAATTACTTTAATGATTATATTCACATTAATGAAAAGTGGTTCTACTTGACAAAATGCAAGAGACTTTATCGTGTTCTTTTAGACTAAGAAACTCCACATAAAACATACAAAAGTAATAGATTTATATCAAAGGTTATGTTTATTGTAGCAGTAACTCGTCCCAAATGGGATATCTACACAAAAAATGCCTTTTGGATGTAAAAATTGGCATATGGCCATTCATTACAAAACATCCCAACGAAGCAATAAGAACCGAACAAAAGGAACACTTATTATGAAGCACATAGAATCATACCAGTATAGAGATATCTAAAATTATTTTTTGAAAACATACTGCCAGCAATTCGCAAAAAATGTTCAAGAGGATCAAGGCATTGGTCCATATTTATTCAACAGGATAAAGCAAAACCTGATCTTAAAGATGATGATCCGTTACCATTAGAAAATGAATTTTATGATGGATGGAAAGTACAAATGAAATCACAGCCCCAAAATAGTTCAGACTTTAATGTGTTAGACTTGTTTTTTTTACTCAATGCAGTCACTATAACATCAAGCCTCCCCAATAATATTGATGAATTGATTGAAGCAAATAACATAGCCCTTGGTAGTATTTCTCCTGAAATATTAGATAATACGGTTCTGTCACTTCAACAAGTTATGGTGGAAGCAATGGAGAACGACGACTCCATTAATTCTAAGCTTGTTTTATAATATGGATAATCCGAAGAAGATTTTTGTTCCGATTAACTTCACCACTGATGTTTTTAAAGGTTTCATTATCTAACTAACAAATCTTGTATTTTAATTTCATTTTACCCTAACACAGTTTCGACAGGTCATTTTGTGCTGAAATTAATGCATATTGCAGGCTATTTTTCCATAATTGAATATGACAATAAATATAAATAAGTAGCAAGTCATTTGTACATAATTCGTTTGCATGAAATTTGGTATATTTTAAATATGTATAATAATAATAATTTCTGGGATATGGCCGACTTCATTAAGTGTATAGTGCACAACATCACTTTCAGCTATTTGATGACAAATATCTTCTCTTTTGGATTATTATAATAATAACTTCTGACAAATTATCTTCACTGTACATGCATATGAGTCGGACAATCCAAGTATCTGTAAGTAATTCATTGAAAGGTGTTCTTCATCGACAGAAAATTCCAGACGTATTCATTTAGAAAATTTAACGGTACTAAAATCATTATTAAAAAAGGATATCGAAATAAAACAAGCGCTTTCCAATGTATGCCGTCAGCAATACTTGTAAATGATAAAACGAGTTGACATGTCACTGATTCACAATGTGTTAATGTTCATATTTTCAATAAAATCGTTATAATTATTATATTTTAATGATCGCAATGATTATCAAAAACCTATTGATACTTTGCGTGAAATTGGATGAATCGTTTTATTTAGATTTACAAGACCAATTACGAAGTCACTTACAACGCAACTTCCGGGTATTACCGTATTTCTTAAGTCTAGTAATAATACATAATATGGTTATAAAAATAACACATTTATGTGAAAACTGCTAATTTTGTCTTAAGTATTTTCTTTATCATGTCATCTGGCATCTAATTTGAAATTATTGCCAAAATTAATATAAATTGTTCAATTTTAAATTGTAGCAACTTGTTTTTAATGAATTTCTTTATATTACGTAATTGATCTTATTTTCTGCATTATATAATCACAAACTAATTTTGTAAAATTTAGACAAATGTCATCAATTTTTAAAAATTTAAGAAAATCACCAATTTAAAATCCTCTGTTACAAAATAATTGAGCTATTTGAATAATTTAAAAGATTTTTTCAGAAATATCAAGAATAAATTTAGCAGTATAAATTTTGCCTGTCCCATCAATTCCAAATTCATACAATCAACCCTTACACTTCCTTTATATCCCAGGTATCAACATATATTATTGAGTCGATGATATTGACAGTAATATTGACAATAATATTGACAATAATATTGACAATAATATTGACAATAATATTGACAATAATATTGACAATAATATTGACAATAATATTGACAATAATATTGACAATAATATTGACAATAATATTGACAATAATATTGACAATAATATTGACAATAATATTGACAATAATATTGACAATAATATTGACAATAATATTGACAATAATATTGACAATAATATTGACAATAATATTGACAATAATACTGACAATAATAATGAAATGCATTACTTTTTAAGTTTTAAGACATAAAAAGGCGTATATTCATTTGAAATTTTGTAGACAGACCCTGTGCTTAAACTGTTAATTAAAAAATAATACCATAAAATTCCCAATTTTTTAAAATTTTTATTATTCCAAAAAACTTTACCAAAGAGTCATATAATTAATTGAATCCACAGTTTGCCCTTAGAAACCGCACATTTTTATTGTTGGATGATATTAGTTTTATTTTTGACGGAAACAATTTTGCAGTTAATTTTGTTTTTCTATTTCGATTTCCATTATTAATTTTTAACTAGAAAATAGTGCTATTGATTTCTTAATTTATTTTTTGACGTATAAATTTATTTAAAATTATTTGAAATTTATTCCCAAAAATGAGTAATAATGAAAATGAGTCTAAGGAATCAACCATTTTGAATATTTTAATAAATTTAGATTACATTGGAAAAAATCAGCGACCACTTATGGTAGGGGCCGTAACAAGGCATTATTGCACCCTGTGCGGTTCATATATCTGGCGCCCCTTAAATCCGAATTCAAAACAGCCTACTATTTTAACTATTTATTCATATCCAGCTATTATAATAGGTAGTAATGCTCTTAAAATTCTGTTGCTAATTGAAAAAATGACAAGAACCCATTTTGTGGACTAACATTTTACAAAATACACACCCACGAAGGCACGCTAATGGATCAGTCCAATCAGCAATGTTAAAGATAGGCTAGTTAGGGCGTCGTTTTGAAGGCCATTTGATAATTTCTTTTATTTATATTTTGCTATTTTTTGGTAATATTAAAAAATTGTTACATTCCAATTTTGCGCCCCTTTCAGATGTGCGCCTTGTACGACTGCACCGCTCGCACCACCCTTGTTACGGCCCTGCTTATGGTTAACTTTATTAAATCAAACTTGTTGATTCCAAATCTATATTCTATTTGCTGTAACACATCACGTTTTCTTGCTAAACGGGTATGAAAAACTTCGTCTGTTTTACAAATACAATAATCCACTATTAGGGTCCGTATTATCGCTACTAAAAGAACTCCAATTCTCATAAAACACGTTATTACTCAACCCAGATACATAATGTCGTTATTAGTAGTAACACAATGACGTAACTTATTTCTCTAGGTTATTTACAGAACGCCATTCCATAACAATATATTTCTGATAAACCACATTTAACCAAACATTAAATACAAATACTACAATTTCTAGTTTTGTATTGAGTTGACCGTCATTGTGACGAAAATGTATTTAAGTATAATTGGTGGGTTTCACAGCAAAACGGATATTATTTTTTGTGATCTACATCTCAAAATACATAATGTAGTGTCACTTGTATTTTCGTCTTTATTAATAATTATTAGAAAACAGAAATACTACAATAACTTGAATAATTTACGATTAAGAGAAAATATAGTCAATCTTAAAATTTGCGCAAACAAAAGGTTCATTTGAATATGTTATTTATTTTCTAAATATCATGTGAATTTCAAAACTTTAAACATTAAAAAAATACCTGCACATTTACATCGTACCTAAATTTTTAAGCAATACTTATTCTTTCCATTGAGGTCAAAGGGACGAGTGATTGAAGTATATCAGCATAATAAGGTATTCTTGTAAATGTGAATTCTAAAGATAATTTAAATTTTAAAAATTAGGGTATATTTTTATGCTAGTTTAACATTATTAATTCACTTTATGATACATGAAAAAATATAAATAAATATATATTCTGTAATAAAAAACATGAACATTTTAACACTTTAGATGCGAAATGCGGATAAATCCGAATACTATTGAATAGACATTTGTTTCTACTTTTAACAACTTTTCGGGGGAAATTTTTTTTAATATATACTGAATGTATTATGTTCACTTGGTCGGTTCTATACGTGTTTCAAAATTTTAAATCACAATTATATTTTAAAGTTTTTTAACGGATAATTGACACATTTCCTGAATTTTCATGAAGTTTAATTCCGCACTCAAAGGATTAAATCAAATTTACTAGGGTTCAGAATTTTATGTTTGCACTGGCGCCTCCTGTTAAATTTCCCCTATTATTATTTCCCCAGAACTAAATCCTCTGATTTCAATCTGAATTAAATTTTGATGAGCATTTACAATTGTTAAAAAAAAATAATTATCCCAAATAAACTTATAAGCCAAATTTTATTTAAAAAATTTCTACCAAAATCTAATAATAACAATATTTTATACGATTAAATATGCTATAAATCATTTTTACTTTGATAATAAATTTGATGCCAAAAATAATCCTTTCAAATTACGATAATTAAATGAAAAACTTTTCAAAGAATTAGTGAAATAATTGCACTTAAGGTGGAATTTTTAGTAAATTTTTTAATATGATTCCAAAATAAATTTTATATATTCAATTTATTTCGATATTGGATTTTCACTAGAAAACATCAAGATTCTTTAATCTTTTTAGATAATGTGTCGTAGATACATTTTAATATTAAATAGTTTTAAAATTAAATCCTTTGTGAAAAGATTACATTTCTTTTTTTTAGGAGTTAAATGTTGTTATAATGTCGAACTTTACAAATTAATATTACGATTACCGACATAGCTTTTAAAAGTCAACTCATTAAAACTCTCATAATCCAAGAGGTTTCCATTCATCTTGAGGAATACCTGATATGACTCTGTGTCGTATAAAACGCATTATTTTACAATTGTTTAATCTGTACATATACATATACATTCATCATGATTTGGGTTCTATACAATAAATCCCAATGTATCCACAATAACAATTAATATTAAACTAAAGAATTATTAAACCAGGATGAAATAAAAATCATGAAAGTCTAGCTGCAAAGTAATCGTCACATCGTATGAAACCAAACATGTCAATTGAAAATGATTTAATAAGGCGGGCTCGTTATAACCCGAAGTCACGACAATCTCCTTTAGAAAAGATCTGAAAAATTATACCTGTACAACAAGAAATTTTTATTGATTTTATTTTTCAAATTGTAATTCATAAGCATAAAAATAAAATAACACAATTGCCATAAAAATTTTACACAAAAGAATATTTTTAGAGACATGACTTTTGATATGAATTGAATATAAAGGTAGATTTTCGAAAAATTTCATAACTGTTTTTAGAAAAACTGAAAAACATTTTTTAAGCCAAATTTATAACTTGCGAGATTTACGGGAAAATTCGGTAATAAGTAGATGAGAAAATATTTAATTTCTTTGATCGCTTTTTCATGATCGCTTTTATTCAGAAAATATTTTATGTAAATCAGTATTAAAAATTTTTAATATCAAAATACAATTTATAATAAATTTATAAATATAGAAAATCTTTTTAATAGTTTGGTAAAATTAATTTTATGCGAAATTTTTTTATAAGAATAAATACTTTATATACATATATCCAAGAAAATTAAAGTTATTATAAAAAAATTAATTGAATTCTTTTTAATATTTATGATATTTATTATTATTAAACTTTTTTCTTCAATATATCACATTAACTAGTTTTAATATGATTAAATATTTTTATTTTTAAGAATAAATAATTTATAAATATATTTTTGAGAATTAAAATTATTATAAAAAATTAATTGACATATTTTTAATATTTATGATATTTAATATTATTATTAAACATTTTCCTTCAATTCACCTAAACCTCGATTTACACGGTAAATTGGTTCCACAAAAGTAACGTCTTAATCGAAACCGTGTAAAAAAAATCGTGAAATTGAATACACTTTTTATATTGAAAAAGTAAAACAATATTACACATGTATTTTTAACATCTAAACAAAAAATTGCAAAAACGAGTGTTTATTCTGTGTCATCTTCACTTGTTAATAACGCGACAGCCCTTTTTTGTTTTGTGTTGAAAATTCTTCACTACTACTACTACTAATTTGTTCAATTTCAGAACCACTTTCAAACTCATTTTCCACAGGCATGCCGGGTACTATTTTGATAAAATCCATTATTGAAGATTGTTGCATATTTTTACTCAACTTATAAATTTCCTGATATGAAGTTAAACAAATACGTAATTCTCTTCCAAATTGAAAATGTTTTCAGTCTTACCAATATTACAGCACGTGATTTAAAATTGCACTTAATGAAACTTTTTCAAAACAAAATATTTTATATTTAAATTTTTTTATATTTTTATACATATGAATGAAAATTTCAAATTCAACGCCTATTGAGATTAAAATTTGTGTATTTTTTTTGCTTTCTAAATTTATGGGATATTTTTAAATTTCTTTGCAAAAATTTTTGTGACCGTGTTAAACTGAAAATGAGTTTAATATAAATGCAATTTTTCCGCATTTCTGCAATCGTATTAAACCGAAATCGTGCAAATCGAGTACCGTGTAAATCGAGTACCGTGTAAATCGAGGGTTAGGTGTATATCACACGAGTACAAGCTCATTAATTAGTTTTAATATGATTAAATATATTTATTTTATTTTTACTATAGATACGAATAATTCTCGAAATACTAAGAGCAACTTTAATTTCCCCATTCGTAATTTTTTTTAATAATTCTCCATTTTTCTTTCTATTATGAATTTTCCCCAAACTGATTTTTCATATACCTTCTAAAATTTGTCAATGCAAGTTATAAAAATTCTAAATGAAAATTAATTAATATGATTACATCCTGTACAGAAACTATACAGGAAATCAATGGCATACCAAAATGATAAAATATTTAAGTAACAATGAAAGTTTTATTTATTATAAAAAATTGAATTTATTGATTGCAGCACATATCAAAAAAAGAAATCAATACTACAAAAACCAAGATTACCGACCATATAGTCAGTTTTTTTTGAATTGGCGTGTGGCTAGCTATGCATAATTTACACAATTTTGTAGGACCACAACGAACTCATTGACCAAATATCATCTCTCTCTACTTCATTTCAAATGTATTGAAATTGAATAATTAGCATACAACAAACTTCTTATTACGAGAATTATAAGCGCACCATTATAAATGACTCAAAACAATAAATAGTATATTAAAATAGGTCACCCGATAATAGTTTCTGACAAATAGGTTTGTCATAAAAGGCAAATCATTCCACTTTTCACAATGAGTATATTTGCCAGAACCTGTGAAAGGGTTGAAAACATGCATATTCAAACGACATCTAATGATTTCAATGCATACATAAATCAGAAATTTTTTCAAAAATGATTTCAATTTCAACAGACTACTTTAATAAATAAAAAATGGCGCAAAGAAGTAAAAATAACAAAAATTGAAAATGAAATGAGATCATAATAAGTACAAAATGATGGAAGTCCGTAAAACAATTAATTACGCACTATTCCTCAGCGCATCCAAGTTTTATAATTTTGTATTTATATTTATATTATAAATGCATAAAAGACTGCTGTTAATTTCGATGTTGTAAAAAGAAATTAGCAAATAGTTAACATTATATTTTATAGGGAAATAGATCTTTGTATACATCCAATTCTATAAACCTCGATACCAAAGGACCTTTTAAAATGGTATAAAGACGATTTTATAAATATTTGAATTCATTTCTTAATTTAATTTTATAATTTCTTTTTTGTTTCTTAATTTTATTTTATCAAATAAATTCGGTTAACAATAATTAAGAAATTTAGTTTTGTATTAGATGGTTACACTAAATAATGTTGAAAATATAGCAACCTTAATCCGAGCTGATAAGAATCATAAGATCCTGATATATATATATATATATATATATATATATATATATATATATATATATATATATATATATATATATATATATATATATATATATATAATGTAAAATAATTAAAAAGATTAAGCAATTTAATAGGCAGGATGTTGCATGATAATTTTTGTACCTCACATGGAAAGTCTAGTTTTAACTATGTAGTAAAAAAGATTTCAAATGAAATTATTTTCCAAGTTACTCCGAATGATTTTTCCATTCCTAAATTTCTACAAACTAAATAGAATGAAGTTTTATAATTAGAAAAGAGTTAATTTGCAATTCTATATTCGTGGGTGATTTCAGCCTGACGATCGAATTAGTTATAGAAAGCAATTTATTTGACGTTTCAGAATTTAGTATTTCGCGTAAAGATGACCGTTAGTTATCACATTTGCTACGGAACTTTGACTGACCGATCACATTACCATACTTAAAAAGTTTAAAAGTTTAAAAGAAATCTATATACGAATTTGCATTCTATCACAAAGTGTAAAGGTAATGAATAATACAATTTACTAGCTAGGTGCAATGAATATGCTGCCAGTGACACACATCGTCACATAGTATGAAGCAGACAATGTAAATAGTATTGAAATCATGCTGTTTTCTAAGGGAAATGAATAGTGATTCATAAATTATTTGACTATAAATTATATTGTATTTATTAAAAAACTTGACTATAAATCAATAAAGATATCGATAAATTATAATATACACTTGATAAAGGTTGTGCCGATATATCTTGTACTTAATATAAAAATGTTTTGAAAATTATTGAATAATCTGTTGAGGCTAGATATGATTGAAGTAGCAAAACAGCTTTTAAACTTGGATTGTTTTGTCATATAAATAGTTACGCTTTTTTCAGATATATATCAAAACTGGCGATAAAAATCAAACTGAAAAATCTTTCCGAAAACTGTAAACTATATTTAACTTTCAAATTTGTTCTAATATATTTATTTTAAATTGCACAAATAATTTTAAGTAAAACTTGAATATTTATGCAAACTAAATCGGTTAATTCAAAATTTTAAAAAATATGAAAGTTTTTTTTGAAAATTGTTGAGTTTTACAATTTTACAAAATCAAGATTTTTCCCATCGATACTTGAAATGGAATTAATGATGTTTTAGAGTTTTAATGAATAACAGTAATTATTGAAATTGTAAATAATAATTCTACCTTTTTTTTGTTTACATTTACCGATCGTAGGTACATAAACAAAATTGACAAAAAATAGACATTGAATGTTCAAAGTTTATTAGTTTCAACAACTGTTTTTGAAAATTTTTGTAAATATTCATAAAAATCTGACACAAAATACTTCACTCGTTAATTAAATGTTAAATATTTATTTACTAATTATAAACCTAACACAATGACAATGAAATGAGAATTCTTTATTCCATTGTAAAATAATAAACTGATTGCTGATTCAAAAATGAAATGACAATTGAGAATTAACTTTATATTCCACCAAATGAACTGATGACCTGTCCGAAATAATTTTGTTAAATCACTGGATGTGATTCTTCTTGGGGAGTCTTGTTTTTTTTCTTTCAGGATTCCGAAGAAATATTCATTTTCATCATTATTGACAACTTATATAAAAAAATTTGATGGTCAACTATTTGCAGATCAGTTGTTAATAAAATAGCATCTGCATTTGGGCTTACAGATCGGTCAGTTCATCCTGTTTTTGTCTGGAACTTTTGAACACTGATTTTGTTAATGTAACTAACGATTTATGATATTTTAGGGAGTTAAAGGTCGAGGAAAAATCTCGTCACTTGAAAATCGATCAGCTTTAACCACAGTATGTAGACTTTCGTCACCATATTTGTGAACTACATACTTCAACAAGACTAGAGTCTCCACGGTTGAAAACATCATTGTTCTTGTTTCAACCGCAAACATTTCTCTCTCTCTATCTCTCTCTCTCTCTCTCTCTCTCTATATATATATATATATATATATATATATATATATATATATATATATATATATATATATATATATATATATATATATATATATATATATATATATATATATATATATATATATATATATATATATATATATATATATATATATAGATTCTAAGGTTTTCACCTTTGTTTATTTAGAATTAAACTAACATAATAAATTTTAATCAAATAATAGAAATTCATACCAGATAACTGCGATCATATAGTTTTGTAGATCACTGATACCAAATCAAAAAATTTTTGCGTGCAAAATTATAATAATTTCAGAAGTATGAAACATGGCGGGTCACTAAAAATGTTTATTTCAATAACAATTTTTTATCGAATATTTTGATATATTCAGATTTTTACTGATTCTGCCACAAGCTTTAAATGATAAAATTTTATTAGATTTGTATATTATGATCTATTAGAATTAGATCTTTGATAACATTTCATTAATGACTCTTATATAATGATTCTGATATAAAAGTTTTAGTATTTAATTTTAATGTATTTAATTATTTAAAAACCTCCAGCACCATATCTAACTCCCGTGACATTGATAATTGGAAATTAGTGTATAGATATTATCGGTTGTCTTAAATAATTTCAGACATTTACAGGGAAAAGCAACTAACTTCTTTTTTTGAATGTTTTTTGAAATTTAAGGGTAGAAGCACTTGATTGCTGCTTAACTTTTTATATTTCAATACATTTCTTAATAAATACTAAATACAACATTCACAAAGCTGAAATTGTTATTTTACCTGTGAAACCTTATAATTTTTTCTTGTTATTTCCAAGCATAGGCATCATCCGCGGTAGTTATTATTTTTCGTTCAGTTTATGTTATACTATCTGTAATAAAATTTTCATGAAATACTTCAAGGACTGCCGTGTCTCTTCTTATATCAATCCAGAAATTCTTTTCCCACCGCATCAACGACCTGGTATTCTAATGGCAAGCTTTATAATACCTTAAATGTTGTATGAGACGTTTTACTTCACCTTTTCTACTTTACCTCAACAAGATAAATGCATATTTGGAAATAATTTTTAAAGTGTATAGAAATTTGTCAATTTTCTTTTCTTTTTCTTTTGTAGAGTTGATCGATATGGTAAATGAGTGGATCATATGTCAAAACAACCACATATTTCTAAAAATAGTTTATTTTTAATCATTTATTATATATTTTGATCGCAGTATATTAAAATTTATCAAATGACGTCATTGACAAATCAAAATCACATGGGGGTTAGGAAATGTAATAATATTTTAAACTACTTCCAACAATTAAAAGCAGCGAAATTGATAACACTGATATTCGGTTACAATTTTATTTCCCTATTTCTCTTTAAAAACCACAGTCTACTTTCACACATGTCAGATAAACGACATTAAAATATTTTGATTTCAATAATTGATGTTATAAATTTAAATCACTTTATTTCTATCCATCAGATCACAGACAAATTATGTTTTTATGATTAGCCGTAATAAACAATTTTCAAGAAATAACGAATTTTTAATAATTGAAATCCTGAAAACATTTTTATTTATAATTTCTGTTGCATTAGAATAGCATTAAATTTCATTATTCATTCTAAGTCGATAAATAAAGAAGTCCAAATATAAAAAAATTATATCATAACATAATATTTTTAAACAAATTTTGATGCTGTGTTAAAATTTTCGAATTGAAATAAAAATATTTAAATTCATATCAGACATTCATAAAACTGAATAAAGTTTATATCATTTCAATTGTTTGTTGAAATTCTTATAAATGTAAAAATTGTTTCTATAAACTGGTAAATAATAATTTGTAAATGTTTTTATTGAAAAAGATTACTTTATAATCGGAAGTTTTCTCAATATTTTACAGCAAAAATTTACGTTGTCATTTTTTTTGTTAGACATTTAATTTATGTTGAGACCAAGGAAACAAAATTTCTTATAAAACAAAACGTAGTGATAACTTATGAAAAAATTACTTTAATTCTTTGTATGAGGGGAAAAAATTAATAAGTCAGTGAAAATAGTCTAAAAAAAGACCACTACTCTCAAAAATCTATTTTAATTTCATTTATCTTTAATTTTCATCACTGATCATAAATAGGATGTAAAATAAAATTATTTTAAATTTTAAAAGGCTTAGTTTGTGCAATCGGCTATAAATCATAATTGATTCTATAATTAAATTGAAAATGGACATCCTAGTAGGTATTTTTAGTGATAACATCTTATATATATATATAAATATAATGCACTTCAGTTTTTATGTATAATTCACATTAAAAAAATTACATTCAGAAAGTAAAGAAGACTAAATTTAAGAGTACAAATAAATTATGGATGAGATAAATAGTGGCAATGTTTTAATTCCGTAATCTTACGTGACTCTTACAAAGAACATTTAAATGAATAAGTACAAAAGAGTGGTATGAAATAACAATAATATAGAGTTTCAAATATTTTCAAAAGCCAGCAACTTTTTGTTATATTCTGAAAAATGTATTTATTCATACAATTTTTCGATGAGAATTTTCAAGCGTCAAATTATGAAATATTTTCGTAACTCGGCGACAAATGGCATAGAAATATATTTAAATAACTTGGTGTAACACGATGGTCCGTGTATATGTAAACAATTCATTGACTATGGAATCTGAAATCTCTTGTGTATTTGAATTTTTAAAAATATAAAAAGCGGATGAAACAAGAAAAAAATACACATAACAGAATATTTTCACTTATATTTAAAAATTTTTTATCATTGTATTCAGTCAGGCGCGTACGCAGGATGAATCCATGGGGGGTTATATATATTATTTATATATATATATATATATATACAGGGCCGCCGAGAGGACATTTGGAACCCGGGGTTTACTTCTTGTGGGGGCCCCTGCCAAGAGCGTGAAAAAAAAATTTTCCCCTCGGAATTTGGGCTATTTATAAATGAAGCGGGAAACCGAAAACTGTCCTAATTGTTATTGGAACAATGTATTCATCAATAATTCTCTTACAAAAATGAAAACGTTTACAACTAAAATTACAAAAAAAGTACAAAAAACAAATTATTTTTTAGAATGTTGCTTTCCGAACCTTGCGCCTAGCAAACAAATTAATTACGTCTTGAAAATCAATTTTCTTAGCCATTTCAGATTCAATCGACATTCCTAAATCATTCAATCGGTGTTGTGACATTGTGGATCTCAAAACATCTTTTATCCTTTTAAAACAGTAAAGGATCGTTCTGCTTCAGCAACGGTTACAGGGATCGTACAAAATAATTTTATTGCTATTATTATGTTGGGAAACAATACATCCAGTTTCATTTTTTTAATGATGTTTAGTAACTCAATGGGCGAGAGAGATTTGTTTTGTATATTGGGATCATAAATTGATTTTAAATAGAGTATTTCTTCACCAAGATTATGGTCAATATTATTTTCATATACCTTTTGTAATTTTTCGGACTTCTTTTGTATTTCTTCATCATTAAGGTTATGAAATAACCATAATACATTAAATAACGAATCAATTTCTTTAGCCGCATTAAATCTTCTTGCAATATTTCCAATAATACAATCTAAGAAAACATTGAAAACATTTGTTCTGAATTCATCACTTGGCGTCATTTCTAATTCATCCACGTCGCGAATATCGGAGTCGATGGCGGTCTCCCATTGACTGCTAATTACTAATAATCGAAAATTAGACTTCAGCACTCCAGCACCGGTAAAGAAATGCTTTGTAGACCAACGCTTAGGTTAATTTCTTATTCACTTTCGGCTTAGTTCACAAACACGATTACTTTATCCGCTTCTTCCTGGAGATTTTCACATTGATCAAACAACTACACTTACTACATTATTAATGTTTGTAATTTTTCTTTTAGTTAAATGATAATAGAGTTTGTAAATAATGAAACAGGCTCAAAATGTCAAAAACTAGTATATATTTGGATTGACTGATCGTGTGCGGTACAGGATGAACTCGCGTGAGGACGGTTCCCTAGTCGGCCCACACGCATCCCTTAAGGGCGTTAAGGCGCTGGCGCCAGACCAGTGATAGCAAGCACTTGACTCTTGACAAACAAAAGATTGCCACATGTGCTTACCATTACTGCAAGATGCGTTTGTGCCGTGTAGAATTTTTCGCAACGGGGGTTCCGAAAGCAATCTTGGCAACGGACACTCTCCAGACGTACCCCACACACACGCACTACAAAAGGAGGAACATAGTTCCTACAGATTGAAATCATGATTTTTTTCATAAAAAATCAAGCGATTTAAATCACGATAGATTTTTTCTCCGGGGCCCCGGGTATTTTCCCCATCAAAACCCCCCTCTTGTATATATATCGGCATTCGGAATATTTCTTAAATTGTTTTAAGTTTATATATTTATTAATTATAGTTTTTGATATTGTTGTTGGAATCATGGGGGGGGGTTAAACCCCCAGTAACCCCCCCCCCCCTGAGTACGCCACTGTATTCAGTAGAAGTGAAAAAGTTAAAACTAATTAATTCTAGATTTATTAGGAATTGTTAGTCATAATTTTTATCTAATTTTAGTTTTAACATTATAAAAAACATTTTGAAATTTTTTCTCGTTTTTTTCCAACTGTGGAATTTGTTGAGATTATTTCAGCTGACAAAAATCAAATATCTGAGCTAAGTTTGCCTATGGATATGTTTTAGGATTTCCGAAATTTGAAGAATATAATTTATTTCTAATTTTTACAACAATGCCTGATTTACATTGGCGTGCAATTGTGCACTGTGCAAACACTTTGTAAATGTGTGTGTGTGCGCGTGCGTGCGTGCGTGCATGTGTGTTCTGGTTAGTGCTTGTGCTTGTGCAAACACTCTGTGAATATGTCTGTTAGTGCACTTTTCGTTATCTTTTCTGCCAGCTTTAACAATGAAAATTTAAGCCGGACCTTGAAAATAACGGAATGTTTCTGTAAATTACTTATTACATATAAAAACATCATCATTTAAATTTTCAAACTGATTTTAAATTTTAAATTTGATACTTTTTTCATCAATTAATCTTCAAACTTTCATTGATAAATTTATTATTATAGAACTGACTTACAATCCAAGCGTAAACCGGCAGGATCCAGAGGTAATTTTCATGCGCATTGTTATAATTGATTTAATTAAAAGTAAATTAATCAGCTCTTATTTAACACAATAATGTACACAATCATCCGTTGTTTATGACATAATTTTTCTGCAATTTCTTTAATAATAATTTTAATTGATTTCTTAATTCCAGGATGATAGGAAATCGAAAATTCTTCTCTCGTCTTCACTAATGAAATCAAGTAAGTTTCATTTTAATTTCATTTTCAAGGTTGATTAAATTAATTAATTAATATTAATTTTTATTTTGGCCAATAAGATTATAGACAAAATAATTTCGATAAAATTTTTAATGAAATTTTCTCAGATTTTGTCAATATAACGGGCAAATTCGATCCATCAAATTTTTATTAAAATAAATTCACTGTTAGTTGTCAAAGGTCATGTCAATATTAAATTTATTTGAAAATAAAGATCGAGAAAAAAGTTAACATTATTGATTTGCTTATTGGATAAATTGTGTAAATAATTTTTGTTTGAATTTGAAAAACTTCTTAGTTGATTGGACTTTAATTTTCATGTTTAAAAATTTGCTTCATACTGTCTTTTTCCCCTATTTATATTATTAATATCAATTTTAATCCAACATTTTAATGTGCCGAAAAATATCTATGGGGATTTTTTTTAATTTTCTTGATTGACAATTTATTGAATAAGTCGATTACAAATCAAATTTGTGCACTTTTAATTATTGTCAAATATACTATTTTATTCTACACATATCACATAAATCTAATGTGACTTTCAATTAAAATCATTAAAACTACAAGTGTTTCGACATAGTTAATTATTCTCCATAAATTTGTGATATATTGTACAATTTTGTGAATGATTTACCAATTAATAAACGACAGTCGAATCTCCTGGCAGACATGCGAATGTCTAAATGTCAATATGTGTCCAAGGAAAAGTATTTGATGATTTCCAATCTGATTTACTCCATTAGACTGGGATCAGTTAATTTCTACTATAAATTAATATTTTTTCACGTGATTTACTTATTTTTAATTTATTAATTTTTTAATGAGTAAATAATCAAATTTTTAACATAACATTTTTCAATTTTTAAATTAAAATAAACATCCTTTTGAAATCGTATAATATTGGGGAATATCCAAATTTGCCTAATCGCGTGATAAAACCAGGAGGACTGTGGAGTCGGTAAAAATATTCGACTCCCAATAATTTTGACAATTTCACAACTTAAATAAGCATTTTGATTTTATGATGTTAATAAAAATGTTGGAGTTTTTTGTCGATTTGGTGTGTAAAAATACTTTTTCGTGCATAATCTTTTTTGATCAAACTAAATTTTTTGTGACATTTTTTTATACAAATAATAAATAATAGTAATATTTTTAATCTAGATATTCTTTATCCAAATATGTAATAATTTTGAGAAGTTATTTAGTAAAATAAAGTTAAGCATTTGCTGCACTTCTTTAGATTGTGGAAATACATATCAAGTACACCATAATGTAACTGACTTATATTCCATTAACGAGTTGCTCTGTAAAACCGTTAAAAAATAATGAGGAAGTATTTTTCCATCGTTATTGTATAATTTTAGCTAAGAATATAAACAATTCTACCAAATTTTATTTTACTAAAATCTTTAATTACTGAATATTTCCTTTTGATTTATTATGAATAAAAAATGAAACTAAAAAATAACTGACCTTAATGCAGCAAATTTATTTGTAAATAAATTAGAAGATTAAAGTTTACTAGACGGACCACATTATTATTGTTAAATAAAATTTGCACTAGCAATAACAATTGTTCTCATTGTTATATTATCAACACTAAGAAAATATTAAAATGTAATTTTATTATAAAATTTCGATCTGTGTCAGATTCAATATAAATTATTAATATTTTTATGAAACTACAACATTTTGTGACTATTTTCAATCTTGCGCCCAAAGAAAATGGTGGTTCTCGCGGTCTGTTATGTTTATCCTATTAACAATCATATTGTTTTTTGGATCTTTCATAATTCTTATGAAAATTTATATTATTTAGGATTTTTGATCTATAGTAAGTGCGAAATTAAATGAAATGTTAACAAAAAATTACATTCTTCCGGTAGTTCTACCAGATTTTTTTTGAGTAATATCACTTAGTATTTTAAGTACAATATCGGTATTTTTAGCTGATAATAACATAGAAGACTAAAATCTATATATTTAATTGGGAAGTGTTTATAATTGAATTGTATATATAATAATTGGGAGGTGAGGTTTAAGAATTCGGCCACAACTATAACTGTAAGAAACGCTAAAACCGAAAGATTTTTAAAAAAACAATTCAAAGAAAATCAAATTTAGAAATTATCTTTAATTATATCGTGTTGCTGTCCATTAACTCCTTCACTGATTCTAACACAAATGATATATAAATGTAAGTTTTTTTTAGCGATCCCAACAATGGCATTAGTATCTAAAACAATCACCCGTATCATATTTTCTTATTAGTTTCTTCATACATCCCAAAATTGCAATTAGTGTGAATTCCATCAGGTCCAACAGGATTTCTAGTGTGATTCACTTGAATTGACATTCATTTAGGAGTATAGAGGAAAATCGAAAAAATAAATATATATATATATATATATATATATATATAATATATATATATATATATATATATATATATATTCAAGAAAAAATTCAAAGTCATCAACACTCATGGTGTTTAAAAAGATAATACCATATTTTGAAATAGAACTTCACTGTGACTGTTTTCAGCTTGAAAAGAAACTCCAATATTAATTAGAATTAATGTTGAAAATAATTTATGTTCAAAAGTCAGATTGACAAGCTAGTCTTCAAGAAAACTTGATGGAACATTTGTTGATGAACATATTGTGATAATTATCTGAGTAAACTGCAACATTTCTTCTTACAAAATCTTTCGGAACTGAAAATATAAGCGCCATGTTTTTTTTGCACATTAGATATGCACAGTTTGCCAATTTTCGGATGAAAACATTTTCTCTAAGAATAATTGGGAATAATGGGGCCAAACATAAGACTGTCAGGTTGTTTTACTGAGCTGTCTATTATTTTTTCTATGTTGAAATCTATGAAAGATTGCATTTACGAAAGAAGTCCTCTAGTCAGTGAGGAATTGAAGATGTTTGTTAAACACCAAGCTAAATCATTTCATTAGATATGCTGTAATTTTCCAAAAATTTTCCAAGTTATTTTTTTTGTTTAAATGTATTAAAATATAATCTGCTATTTTTTAAAATTCACTATTTTCACGATTTTTGATGAAATCAAATGTTAATATATAAAATCATCATCATTAAAATTTTAAAATCTTAAATTTTAAAAATTTCATAAAACCTCAAAGAAATGTATGATTATTTGAATCAAATAAAGTAAGTAAAATTAATTTACCAAATTTTCAATTTCTAATATAATAAGATATAAATTGTATCTTGCGAGCGTATTTTTCAATTTATTTTTATGAAATATTATTTAATCATAATTAATAAAAAAATGATATTCAACACCTTGAAAAATAGCGGCTATGTTTATTTATATCATTATACACCAATCCCTCGCTTTACAAAGTCTCTTTTTACCAAGTTTCGCTATAACGTAATTTAGAAAAAAATTCACAGTTCGTTGACGAAAAAAAATTCGATTAACGAATTTTTGTTTTTTATTTAATTAAGGAAATCACACCGTGCGAATATACAGAAAAAGAATACAAAATAAAACAAACGAATTATGTATTTATTGTTGGGATTACTTGAATATTATAGGTAGTACATTAATATTTTGTATAAATTAGATTTCCTTATTATTTAAACAATTTGTGCTGTGTGGGATATATTTGAGCTGATTTTTTTTATTACTAATTTTATCCGAAATGTCTTGATTTAACTAAATACACCAATCCCTCGCTTAACGAAGCCTCGATTTACGTTCAATTTTTTGGGAACTTATTAATTATTAAAGAAATTTAGAAAAAGCAATATATTAATTGTTTAAGAAGTTATCAGATTTTACCAATAATTTTCCAAGTTATTTTTTTTGTTTAAATGTATTAAAATATAAATTTTATTGAACATATTTTCATGGTTCCAGTCTGTTTGTTACAATAAATTCAAACAATATTTTATGCAAATATGAAAAATTACCAATTAACCATTTTCACATGTTTTTTTTTATCGATATTGATTTTTTTAATAATTTTTTTATGATTGTAAATCGGCTGCAAAATTGGAAATAGTTTCACAATATCTCTGGTATTTAATGTCAAATTTATTCGGTATTCTGAATTTTTCCCCCATTCCAAATGTGACTCATTTATTTTTCCAGTGTAGACGAATGTTGTCATTGACAATTTAATGGCGAATTTGTCTTATCTTAATTTTTTATATAAACTTTTCCTTGGATCCGACCCCCATCTCCACTTTGGAATTTTTAAAATTTCTAAAAAGTCAAACACAAATTTCTATTTAATTTTTTTCTGTCCAATTTTATTTTTATAAAACGAGTTATTTTTTGTTGACACCAAATTTTTGCGACATTGACTCTTTCTTATTAATGACGTCGCGTTGACTATTTTTAATGCAAATTAATGTGTTGGTTTATTGTGTAGATCCTATTGTCTATGTTCAATTTGACATTTGGTTTCTTGATCAATTTGTTTGAGTGTGCTCATAATATGAATAAATTTGACTTGCTAGTTTTGAATGTCAATTGCCATATTTATTAATTATTTGACTTATCAATAAAATTTTTAATTAAATTAATTTTTATATTGAAAACGAAACAACCTATTTTGACAAATGTCTGTTAAAAATTCTTTTTACACTGGCTAATTTTTAATGAATGCTTTTTAAGAAATTTAACTGTATTTAACCACTTGACGGTTTTGACTTTAATTCGGTAACTAAAATTTATTTGGACGATTATAAAAATAACTATAAAAATTAGAACTAAAGAGGAAAGATATCTAAGAGCCAAGTGAGTTATGGACTATAATGGCACAATGGATGAATGGATAATTTGAACCACCACTTATTCTTCACCGAGATACGAAAAAGAGGAAATATATAAAATTATATTTTCTCTACTTGTTAGGTGTGGCTTTATGGAATTTATATGTTTTGTATCTTAAATCTGTTGAAAATAAAAACCCTTTAGAAATTTGAATGGATCTTGTTCATAAATTAATTGAGGTAAATCACTCTTATGAGTTTTCTGCAACACCTTGGAGACCTAGAACTCACAGCAAGACATTTCCCATGCCGGTTAAAAGAGAAAAATCAACCCAAATTTACATAGCGCTCCATTTTCCAGTAATAAATATCTCCATGCAAAGCGTATAAGGGAAGAGAAAAAATGTCGGACTTTTTGTGTAGTTCTAATTTTCAAAAATAATAACACAAAAATCAATATTCAATGTATTTGAGTTTCTGAAATTCCTATTTTTGATATTTAATATTTATTTGATAATATTCAGTTTTCTAGTTATGCAAATTTATTTTTACGCTGTTTCTGTTGCTCGACATAACTTTGGACAATAAAGATTAGTCCAGAGAGATTTTTACTTTATTTTATATATATAGATGAAATGAAATAGTTTCATTATAATTATGTGGATTTGAAAATGTAATACAAATCTGGGTTGTCAGTCTTCATTTTAATTCGTAAGTTAAGAATATTTATATGAACAACATTAGTCTATTGAATTTTTTATTATATTTGGGTTCTAAGCAGTTAAAAATTGTTTATAAAGAATCTGTCAATTTCCTAAGTACACTTACACTTAAGGTAAGTATTTAAAGTGCAGATAAATTGTGAATTAAGTATTTATTATTAAATTCTAAAAAGAAAGTGATTAAAAAAGATATATGAACCAGCTGGAGATATTTCCTCTTTTATCTGCGTTTTTATTGTCCGTGTCATTTTTTAATCCGCGACTTTTTTGGGGTAAACCTAGTTGCTTGAGTATTTCCTTATTTCATATTATTATTAACTTAAATTAGAAAAAACTCATTCAACTGATATTTTAATGAGAGTTCCACGTATGTCTCCAAGTAAAATAATAAATGCGTATTAAGTAAATAACTACTTTCGAATACACGAATTTGGGAAGAGCTTTAATAATTTAAACATAGTATATTTAAATTTTAAAATTAAAACAACTAAATATTATAAAAGTTCCATTTTACAGAAATCAGACATATTATATTTTTTCTACCACCAACCTTTTGCATATTTTCTGTTCATTAAATTTATTAATATCTTTTGTCTAGTAATATAATAGCTATGGGATGTTAAAATTAATTAACAAATATATGAACATTTATTGCGGATTATTGTGAACAGTTAAATTTTTTATTCATACATTTAAACCAGGGATGGAAACCGAAATTTATTTCTCTTAAAATTTAACCGGTTTTATACTCCTTAAAAATATCGGTTAACCGTTACAAACCGGTTTTTATTAATTGCTTTGTCAACATAAAATATGCTTCACTTTACGGACATCAGGAACGATTGAAGCGAAAGAAAGTTCAGTGCAAAGGAAAACATGTTGTGAATTTTTAAAATCAAGTTTATTGTACATCTTAAAATTTCTTATTAATATGTTTATTCAATTATATTGTCATATTTATGTAATTGCAAATTGATACCAATTATAATTTATTTCAATATTACAAATTATAAATGTGTAATTTATTAGGAAATAATTTCAGTCAAATCAAACTGCAAAAGCATAATAGATTCATACTGAATTAAAAAAACATCAACAAAATATATCTTAAACTTTTATTTTTTTCCAAATCAAAATTTTGCAGTTTTATTTTTATTATAAACATCCACAGAATCGTCATATCTCGCCTTTTTATTGGCAGGATATGACATAAGCTTTAGAAAATACGAATTCGTGCTAATTTTAAAACATAAATTAGAAAAATAAATTAAGTAGACTACATTTTACATAGAAAAATTATTTAATTTTAACCGGTTATTTAGAATTTCGGTTGAAGGTTTAACCTGTTTATTTATGAATTTTTTTTTCAGTCATGATTTTGTTTACGGTTAGCGAAATATTTAGAGAAAATAACGATTAACTGTTTTATTAAACCGGTTTCCATACCTGATTTACACCATATATTTTTTGTCACTACTATGCCTTTGACATAGTTTTCTGCTTTACTACTGTCAGCCAATTGGGCGTAATCAACTTGCATTGTTCTTGAAAATTCAACTTATAATCATTGATATCACCGATTTTGACTCTATATGTTTGCCTCTATATGCCTCTATATGCCTCTATTTTATTATGTAAAGAGCAAATTTTATATAATTTTTCATGCGGTTGATTAAGTACTATTTACCTTAAACTACATTTTTGATTTTGAAACAGCATTTCATTATGGTCTTTTATTATTATTAATAGTATTTATATTAATAATAATAATAATAATAATAATAATAATAATAATAATAATAATAATAATAATAATAATAATAATAATATTTCAATAGAAATCATAGCTAATGGAAACATCCAAAAGAAAATGTCAGAATCAAAGAAGCAATTCTCATAATAAACAGACAGCCAAAGATCAACACTAAAGAAGAAATCAATGAAATCATGAATTTGATCTGTTGTCATTGACTTTGAGAATAACTGACAATATACAAAGAAATTAAAAAAAAAATAAGAATAAATTAAAAAGTAATAATTAGAATAATATAGAAAAAAAAATTTTAAAAAATAGGGTTTGAAAATCAAAATTGACACATTTATTGAAATATTTAAATAGCATATATAAGTGGTTATTGGAGGCTTTATTTAAAATATTTTCAAATATTTTATTAGGCTTCTAGAAGCTAATTATAGAAGCTGTAAAAAATTTAAAAATTTTAGTTTGTGTCATTTTGAAATTTTAAATGTAAAAAAAATTATAAAAAATTTTAAAAGTTTTTAGTAAACAATTCATTATATTTACAACCAATGAGAATTAAGAGAAAGGAAATAAAAGAAAGATTGAAGGGTATTTTGAAGAAGAACATTGCTAAATTTCAGGAGATTGACAAGGACTATCGTATAGTCGAAAATTCTTTCATTAAATACATTATTTGCAGCAAAAGGCTTAAATTATCATTTATTGTTTTAAATAATAAATGCTGCTACCAAGCAATCATCATTTAATAATAATAATAATAATAATAATAATAATAATAATAATAATAATAATAATAAAAATAATAATAATAATAAAATAAGAATAATAAATAATTATAATAAAATAAGAATGTTGATTATCTGTAAAACTTTGAATAAGTCTGTTTTTAGAAAATTTTCAATTTATTTCCTTAAAATGTATTACAAACCAGAATTTCTAATCAAAATACCAATTGCACAAAAAATGTCCGCTTGATTTAATCAATTTGATTTGCCTTCGCCTGAACTGTGTATGATGAAATATTATATAAAATTCTTTTATGTACAATTGATTGTAATTATTAATAATCATGGAAACGTTCCGGTTGTTATTAAAACAATTGTGTATTTCATTTTATAAATTTCATAAAAGTTTTATGTCAATCTCACCTCTTGTTGGGAGTGGCAATGGATGCAATACCTCCCGAATCAGTAGTTAACAAGACTATTTCATAATTTTTTTATTATCCAACCCTAATATTAAAGATAACATTTCAATAAAAACTTTCAACTTTTAATGTCATAAAATAATGTTCGTAATTATGATTTCAAGTTATTGAAACTATATTAAAACAATAGATAGTTTAGTTTTTTAGAATAGTAAGACACCTAGAGCTTGATTGCTTGATGTTATAATAATTTATAACACAAAATCACTTAAACCTAAATATTGTCTCCTTTATTAAATGACCACTGCTTGTTGGACATATTACTTATATAATTGTTTTATCATTCTATAGAGAACTTTTTTAAAATTTATATGGGAATAAATAAAAGCTCTATTTTCACGTGAAATTGATTTTATTTATTTATTTTGTATTTAAAATTTTTTATATTAATACTATTAAAATAGATCTGATTAATTATATTTGACCACTTGGATGTGTTTTTTTTGATTTAAAATGTTAAACTGAATGATTAAAAATTCCAAATAAATGTCCCAAAATTTAGTAGTTTTCATCCATCTCTTTTTGAAGTATAATTAAACACCAATATTATCAAAATAATAAAAACATGTAAATTTTGATATCCATTATATATTATAGAATAAAAAGACAAACAGTTGTGAATCTTTGAGTACGAAAACTTCAGACCATTTTTCTAAAACAAAATAATAGCATCAAACAAATTGAATTTCAGTTTATTTCCAAGTCGTTCGTTTTATATATCTTTTATAATTTTAATAACAATTTTCCACAATATTTGGCTAAGGCTTTGCTGAATTTTCACAATTGAATTTGGTGGTAATAAATAAACCATTAAATAGAACATTTTTCAGTAAAAGTAAACTTTATAATATATATATATATAATATATATATATATATATATATATATATATATATATATATATATATATATATATATATATATATATATATATATATATATATATATATATATATATATATATATATATATATATATATATATATATATATATATATATATATATAACATGCAACATTTTTATATCATATTTTCATGTAAAATAAAAAAGCATATCCTCAAATCTCTTAATTTCTGAATCATTAACCGAAAGTTGAAATTGTACTTATTATCTAATATTTTGTTTACTAAATTGATCCATTGACATCTAATGATAATAAAAATAAATTATTTTTGAGCATTGGTGAAAATCAAAATAATTATTAATTCAACTTAACTTCATGTGTGTAGACCAAATAAAGATATTGATACTATTTTATAATTAAATTCATCAAATTATCTAAGAGATATTATTATAAGAACTTTTATTTCTTCCAATTTCACCACTGATTATTTTTTCCATTTAATTTATTAAAAAGAGAGTTTGAAGACTATAAATCAGTAATATATCGATGTTTGTTGATACTCACGAATTTTCGGCACTGCCTTTTTTGACTTGTAAAAGGCAGTGCCGAAAATTCGTAAGTATCAACAAACATCGATATATTACTGATTTATAGTCTTCAAACTCTCTTTTTAATATATCTAAGAGATGTTAATATTTTGAATATTATAATTGAAATAGTTTTTAAGTCATTTATATTAACATCGTCGGGGTTAATTGAATGTAGCACGAGGGCTAATTAACCCACTTCGAGTTACCTGATCGAGTTGAAACTTCGCGAATAGATTCATTGTCGATGACAATGCGTTTTATTAAATTTTAGTGTCACATTCACACGCAAACACACTGCCATATCAAAGTTGTATTTATATCGTTAAAACGGCTTGTTAAAATTTGTAAAAAAAGTTTTAGAAATTTTAAATGATTTGAAACTGAGATTTCACATAAAATATTTATACTATAAACTGTGTTTTTATGGTTTGATTTATTATGTAGATGTTGTTGCTTAATATTATATTTTTACATGGTTTTAAATTAAATTTTTATTATTATTTAGCTCTCAGGCCAACAGAATCTGATCCTACGTCAAATGTAAAATAGTCTGAATTTCACTTAATTTATTTCATTATTTAAATTCCAGATTTCAAACAGAAAAAGTCGGAGTTCCGATTCATCTTCAAAGTTGTATTTAATGTGGTACCAATTCATTTAATATTTCTTTTCCAGTACTCTCATAGACGAGCCGTCTTTCAATAACTTAGTGAATCAGTTAAGTGTTCCAACTAAGACTGCCCCTGCTAAATTACCAAAACCGAAATATTCTGAAAATAGCTCTAATAAAATGGGCTCACCAAAAATCTCAACAGTAGATAATACAGATTCAGTAGACGATGAAGCATTTGTTGCTTCCGTTATAAGCAAAGGCGAATATCTAATGAAAAACCAATGGAATTCTTTTATTGGTTCAGAAGAATTAAAGAAATACCCGAGAAAAGTTATCGAAAGAAATGACAATATATGGGGTTTGTAATTTTGATAATATTAAAGAAAATAATTTTTTTTATTAATTAATTATTATTTATATGTTTAGTCAGTACGCTAATGGGGTAAGTGCATAATCAAATAAAAAATATCCTTAATTATTTCACCGACGAAAATGGAACGCCGCAAAAATGGCTAGACTTTTGCAAAGCTAGCTCTAACAATATCAGGTGGAAAATCAACAAAAACCTTGTGTTCAAACATAATCGCAGTTCTCCCCAGCAACAAACTCAACGAAATTGCAGACCAAATAGACGAAATCTCAAAAGTGAAGACCCATACAACAAACTATGTCACATACTAATATAAAAAACAAAAGACAAATTCTGGAGTCCTGCTTAAACAACACACAATTGGGAGACAATAAACCTTTCGATTTCCTCAGACAACTAAAACACAAACTGGAACAACTAAAACCAAACATCACCAGTTCAGGATCAAACGAACTGGTTAAAGAATTATTCATGCGTGCTATGCCACAAGAAATACGATTAATAAAAAACTTCGTAAAAGCATGCAAAAACTGCCAGATTAACAAAACATCAAAAAGGTTAACAACACAAAAAGTAGATTTTCCAACAACCCAAACATTCGAAATGATACATATCGATATAGTAGGACCTCTAGCACCTATCAATGGCTATCAATACCTACTTACCATAATAGATAGGAAAACAAACTTGTTCGAAGTTGTCCCACTCAAAGAAATAACAGCAAAAAACATGCAACAAACTAGAATTCAATTGTATAGCCAGTTACGGCCAACCAAAGACCATAGTCACTGACTAAGGAAGAGAATTCGAATCACAGCTTTTCGAAATACCTTGCAAAAAATACAACATCAAAAGAAATAGAACAACTGCCTACAATCCTCAGGCAAAGGGGAAAGTTGAAAGGTTGCATAGAACAATTAAGGAAAGCATAAGAATGAAAGGTGAAGACAGAAATTGATTAGAACAATTATCAACAATCCTACTGGGACTAAGAAATACTCCAAATTCAATAGATAGCGAAAGACCCGCATACAAAGTTTTTGGCCGAGGAACAAATCTACCTTCACTAAAAATTAATCGCGAAAACAACATAAAAACAACAACCGAGTTTAACGAACTCGATCCAAAAGAAAAACAAAAAAACAAAACAAGCAGTAAAACAGTCTTCACCACAGACTATATGTTAGTAAAAAACCCATTTACAAAAGGTTTTGAATCAAAGTACGACGGCTCATACAAACTACTGGAACTGCATAAAAACGTGGCCTCAATACTCAAAAATAACAAGAAATGCGAAAAAATTATTCGCAGATTAAAACACTACCACCAAACAGAACAATACTACTACAATATAACAAATAACAACAATCAAAGAAAACAAAGATACATTTTATTTAACAAACATGAACCATCAAAAGCTTCCGATAAAAACACCCCCACATAAATTACATACTGAAGGTTGTACAGTGATTGTTTCAAACAAAACAACATGCATAAAAACTAAAATCAAACAACCAATTGTAAATTGTACAACTTTTATGTTTTATCTATCGTTCGATTGTAATACACAAACCATACGTAACAACAAAACACAAACAAATGTAAATAAAATGTACAAATTCTTTGTTTTTGATTATTATGAGTGTTTTAACATTAAAAATTTTGTTCAATTTTCTATGTTAAAAGTGTTAACCTCCAGTTTTAAAGGGGGATGTTATGTAGTTTAATGTTACTTTTTTATGTAATTTTGTGAACGCAACTACGAATGATAATCAATATTTTCATTCGAGGCATACTCTTCCTAAACTCCCACAAAAAGAAACTATATAGTAATTCTCCATAGTAATAATTTACTATAGAGAAATTACAAAATAACAAATCAAATAAAAAATCAATTAAAAAATTGACAAAGCTAAAGAAACCGAACTAAAGGAAATAAGTTGAAAAAAAGTCAAAACGAAAATTAAAGAAAACTCGAAATCAAAATTGAATATAACAAGAAAGAGTCGTGGGAGTTTGAAGGTTCAATTATTTATACTTTTCGAATAAAAGTTAGCAAGTTAATAATTCTAGTTTTTTTGTTTTCACTTTAAAGTAAATATTTATTTACACACGCAATACCCACAAGCATCCCAACAGTTCCAAAACAAGTTTTAAAGGAGACTCTGCTGGGCTCTTACAAATTTTCCACAACACATCATCAAACCATTTAAACATATAAATACAATTACACCTAATTATGTTTTTACACGAATTTGATTTAGCACGAATTAAAAAGAATTTTTTTCTCTTTTTACACGATTTTTAATATTATATGAATTTTTGGTTGATGTTCTATTGATTTTTTTTATTTTCATTTTTCACAAATTATGTATACATACATTTTAACTTCGAATTATATTCTTCAAAATTCAGTTAGATTATGTCGTATAAATGTGTATGTTTTTCTTTGGGTGGGATTCCCCGAAATATACATAAAGTAAAAGCGTAATGTACTTTGTATGCAATTTAGTTTGGTTTTGAGATTTGAAAAGAAAAGACGTTTAGTTGTTGTGAATGTTTAACAAGTTATAAGTAAAATGAGGTGCTCATATAAATTTATAAA
This sequence comes from Schmidtea polychroa, assembly GCA_959609185.1. Lineage (NCBI taxonomy): Eukaryota > Metazoa > Platyhelminthes > Tricladida > Dugesiidae > Schmidtea > Schmidtea polychroa. The sequence goes on from CAUHTR010000106.1 coordinate 133,457, forward strand.
ATCTGTTCGTATAGATTTATTAACCCAATAACAGGTAAGTTTGAAACAATGAATAAAATTTGTTATGTTTATATTATTTTTACTTTTTTTATATTAATGAATTTCTGATATTATTTTCTTTTTTCCAAATCATAATTTATTTTTTATATAATATATTTAATGAATTATAATGTGTAAGCACGAAAAATAAATTCTTTTGTGAACTCTAACAAGGATATTTTTATATTTATTATTATACTTTTGTTTGTTTATTGTACTTTTGTTGCTTTTGTTTCTGGAACCAATCTACTATTTTTCCATTCAGCCAATATCTTTTTTACACGAATTTTTAGGAACGTATCTATCGTGTAAAACACAATTAGGTGTATATAAATTCATAGGAACACAGCTTTAAGTAATAATAATAATAATAATAATAATATATAATAATAATAATTAATAATAATAATAATAATAATAATAATAATAATAATAATAATAATAATAATAAATAATAATAATAATAATAATAATAATAATAATAATAATAATAATAATAATAATAATAATAATAATAATAATAATAATAATAATAATAATAATAATAATAATAATAATAATAATAATAATAATAATAATAATAATAACAATAATAATAATAATAACAATTAATAATAATAATAATAATAATAATAATAATAATAATAATAATAATAATAATAATAATAATATTAGGAGATTGACAAGGTTTTTAATTAAATACATTATTCGCAACAAAAGGCCTAAATTATCACTGAATTGTTTTAAATATATTTAAAACAAATGAAAAACTTTCGACTATAAGATAGCCCTTTTCAATTTCATATAATAATATTATTATTAATATTATTATTTGTTAAGGCTTAAATTATCATTTAATTGTTACTACTACTACTATTATTATTATTATTATATTATTATTATTATTATTATTAGTATTATTATTATTATTATTATTATTATTATTTATTATTATTATTATTATTATTAATTATTATTATTATTATATTATTATTATTATTATTATTATTATTATTATTATTATTATTATTACTATTATTATTAATAATAATAATAATCACTTTCATTATTACCATTATTTTTTTATTTTATTTATAATTATTTTTATAATTATTAATTATTATTTTTATTAAAATTTATTTATTTTTGTATTTCAGATTTTCAAAAATCTTAATAATTCTTAAGAAATTCTTTGATATAATTTCGTTTAGAAATGGTTTCACTTCACTATGGATGTCTTAACAGATTAGTGATACTTCGTGATGTTTATGGGAAATCATATCCATATCTTGAAGCTGGATCTAATCAAATCACTCGAAGTTCGTCTACTCCAAGAAGTGAGGTCGTCAAATTCTGAAAGACATGGATCAATTTCTGAGAAATCAAATAATTTATTTAATCTATCGATACGATTGTGCCGGTTTAGACCCTTTAATCAATTGTTTCGCTAAAATAACAGGAAATCTTGTTAATAATCACCTTATCAGACCTGATCGCGCCATTACTGATATTGGAAAAGTTCTCATGAGTCTGTAAGTGGAATTATTCAATTTTTCGTGTTTTAATAAATTGTCCATTGATCATTTATAGATAAATGATAAAAATTTGCTCAGATTTGTCCAAGCTTTATGGACATTTTAATTTCCAGCGACAAATCGCTTCCCAGAAAATCGCTCAATTCAAAAAATATCCAACATTTCTAAGTTATATTCACGTTAGTTGGACTGATATTGTTTCTATAATAATTTATTCACTAAATTTATCATAAATTAAATAATACAAAAAAATTTATTAAAAAATTTTTGCAAAGATTTTTAAAAATTTCAGATGAATATTGAAGAATTTTTGAAGATAGTCACAAATGGTTTAAACCTTGGTATTCCGAAACTTCTTTTATCTTTTAAATTAAGTTAATGTTATTGTTGAAATTCTTGGATTTCTTTCTATATATTTCCATCACTATGACTTTGTAAATCGGTTAGACCTTTTCTTGAACTTTCATTTCTATAGAATAGACATTTTGAAAGCAAATTTGAATCACTATGGAGGAAAGCTTTATATTTATTAGTATAATTGTTATCAAAATAAATACCCATTTTTAGTAAAAGCTTTCAAAAAAACATTTTTATTGAGGATATTTTTTATTTGTCAAATTTTATATCTTATGCCAAAAATCCACACACAAATCCTTCTATCAAACAAAACTGTTTGTTGGCAAATTAAATCCAAATATAAAATTAATATGCTTTGATTAATAACGATATGTTTTCATGGAAAAAAAACATTTAATTAGAATTTTATGTTAGTAATAAAACGTTTCAACGAAATATTTTGAATCTTTGCTTGTTTGGAAAACTGTTGGTTTTAATATGCTGGAATTGAATGGAATTATTGCTAAATCAATTTGAGCCATTTTTATTACAAGGAAGAATATGAGTAAAGTTTCTAACTTTATATTTCTCAAAGTTTGTGTATGTATCCGTCTAAGCACGATCTCTATTTACATCTAAATTTCACCAAATTTGGCAGGGATTCTTCTAATAAAAAGCCTAGGTCAACTGAAAAAATATTCTAAAATTTAATCAATATTTGTTAACCCCCCCCCGTCCAATTTATGATAAATTTGGTTATTGGACATCCATACTGGCAATGAAAAAATGTGAACTGAAAAACGATTATTATTGCTGCGCCGCCAGTAGCATTATACAAAAGATAGTAAACTTTTGTAAAATTTTGGTAGCACTTCAATACATCTTGCCAATGAATAGTAGGTGATTTATTTTATGTACAGATCACAGATGCAGCACCAATAATTCTTGGGAAATTTTTGTCATTGGTACTTGATAAATAAGAATCCATATAAATTGTTATGTAATTTTGATTACAACTTCCGGTAACAACGATCATTTGTCGCTGAGTATATTGAATAGAATTTTGAAGCGAAATAAAAACAATACGGCTCTGAACAGACCATAATTTTGATTTCTCAAAGTATTTTTATAACCCTTAAAAAGTGTACGCTTGTTTTCAATTAAATAGACAAACAATATAATACACTAATTGGCATTCTAAAATTTATTCTAAAATTTAAAACAAGCCTCAATTTTTTGACATACTCTAGCTTCCCCTGGTGTTGATCTGTTTATTTTTCTCAAAAGTGGTCTTTCAAATGATACTTTAGATTAGTTATAGTTAAATCTGTCAACGTATGAAAACGGTGTTAGTTATAGTCCCGCAAAGGTCTGAAAATTACAAAAATTAACAAACTATATGTTAAAATAACCTTATAAACATGAAAGGTTTCTGATATGTTTAGTAACAAATCTTTAATAAAATTTAGTTTGTGTTTCTAATAAGTGTAAAGCCACATACATTGGAAAGGACTGCCAATCATTTCTGTACAATAGTTCAAAGCATTAATTAGTGAAATCAATAAACAGAATAAAAATATTTAAATTCTAATGTTTTATTTAAAAGATTTTATTTTAATACTTAAATAAACACGGTAAAGATTTTATTGATAAAAATCGCCATTCGTACATCTTTTTCACTATATATTTAGTATTCATCCGTTGTGAATGTAGGTAACCTGATGAATGATAGTGATGCTATCGAAATATATAATGAAAAAGATGTACGAATGGCGAATTTTATTTTAACATTAAAATATTGTAAAATTTGACAACTCTTACTAACAAAAATATATTATCAAAATTGTATAATATGTATGTTTATTAATTAAAAATGTTTACTTCTAAAAACTTCCCTAAAACGGGAAATTTATTTGTTTTTCTTTGCTGTATTAAAGCTGGATAATATTTAATAAAATGTGACACAAATGAAACAAAATAATGTTCAAAATGATTTTTTTATATTCATAATTTAAATGTTTTTATTGAATTCAATTCGAAATCAAAATAACTTTTCAGATAAATTGAATCAGATTTGTCAAAATAATAAAGTTATTCAACTTCCTCATATATGTAAACCTGATAGAAATATTGTGAAAATCACTTTTATTTTTTTTTCAAATTTGTCATAAATAATAAATAGCAAATCTAAAAATAATATTATTATCAATAGTGCTGGTTAAATGGAATTCCAATGAAAATTATTTCTGGTTTTATTCCTAACAAAATTATCTTAAAAATCATTCGGTGCACTGTTTGGTTATCAAATCGTTCTTTCAGAGATATTTTCGGATATTTAATAATTTTTCACTTAAATTTATTATTATACCTACCGCATATTTTATCATATAATATATGATTATGATAATATGTTTTACTGATAAATAACAATCGAACTGTTGGACAATTATATTTTTAGATTGTACATAATATTTTCTTTCTCAAACCTAATAAGCTTGAACTAGCCATCAGAGTTATTTATTTTTGGTTGTTAATTTTCCATATTACAAACGACATTTTACATTTATCTTACTACAAAAAATTCATCTTTTCTTCTCAATTTTTATTAACTTGCTTTTATATATATTTGTAGAAATAAGAAAATGGTTCAATAATATCAAAATTTGTAAAGAAAATTGTTGAAAGTATCTAAGCCGAAATCTATCATATACTATTTGTAAACCTTTTGTGACTATTCTATTTTTGTCATGGTTCATTGTACTAATATTATCAACAACTATATATTTTTTCATATCAGTACGACTAATAATAAAATTGTGGTGGTGCGAGTTTACTACCAAAATTTGAATTGTTTAATTGTGCCTTTTATTTACGGCTAAATAAGTAATAATATACAAATATCAACTTCTATTAACATAGAAATTAACTCTATTTCTTTTATTAGTAATTTCAACGAGTCTGTAGATTAATGATGATGTTTCTAAACTTTTTGAATTATTTCATGTTGTACTTTCATGGCTTTTTCTTATATTCTGTTTCCATCGGTATTTGTATTCAACACTCTTTAAAGCTGGAAAGTTAATACTACATGCCCGCCTGACTGGTAATTACAAACATAATATATTGTTTGGGTAGGTTTCTCCTGAATCTAATTTATTAAAGTTCGTAAAATAGAATTGTTGGATCTCTTTATAAGTGTTCAAACTATACTCACATAAAAAATAACAACTAGGCGCGATAGTGGCATTTTTCTCGCTTAACGCCTGTTAATATGTTTTCTTTCTCTTTTTATATAATTAATAGTCTCTCTAATTTATAGAAATGTGAAAGGGATCCAAAATCAGAAAAGAAAACCTTGTCTGACTATATACAAGATATAAGCATGTTTTGGGCTAGAATGCTCATACCGTTAAATGTAATTATTGAAAAAACGATGAGTAAAAGTTTTTACTTCATTAATTTTTATTCACGATTTACTTCCAATAGATGACTCTCAAGAAGTCAATTTTCTCAATAAATACAAAGAAAAGATTCAAAAACTCATAACTGATGCCGAAACATTCAAGGCAAATTTGTGAATGCCCAAGTGTTGAAAACAATTGTAGAAAATTATGAGATAAATCCAGATTGTAAGGATAGTGAAAGAGTATATGAATATATGACAACAGATAATGTTACACTGGTTTTCAAAGGGGAAGTACAATTTGAATTGAGAAAGGGAGGTACTGGAAGAGTAGTCTATAGAGGTAAATTATTTTCATTTGATTGACAAAAGTTAATACTGTTTTGTATGTAGATTTAACAGGGGTAGCTTTAGAAATTGTTTATTCTTTTTACAAACGAATTCTGAACCAGGAAAAAACGTTTGTAAGTATCAATTATTTCAAGACAGAGAAAGGGATAAATTTGTAAGATTTTAATTTTTTTATGCTTTTCATGAAATAATAATTTTTTTTGTGTTTCAATATTATGTTAGAATAAATTACATCATGTACCTTATATATTGTTTTGATCTATAGTCTTACAAATATTAAAAAAAGATCAAAGGTTAAACTGAAAAATAAATATAAATTACTTTTGTAACTTTGAAATATATGTTAAATTGATTTTCCCGATTTTATTTTAATAAAATGGTTGTTGAGTCCTATAAAATATATTGAATTTAAGGAAAACGAAATGATAATTTTCATTATTTTAATAAGGAATTAATATTCTTGAAACTTGAAGTAGGACGAGAGTCAAAACAGTTGAGAAATAATAGTGGTTAAATTTTTTATTAAAGTGTTTGTAACAAGGGTGGTGCGAGCGGTGCAGTCGCACATGACGCAAAATTGGGATGTAATATTACCAAAAAATAAAAATATATAAATAAAAACGACATCCTAGCTACCCTATCTTTAACATTACTCACTGGACTGGTCTATTAGCGTGCCTTTGTAGGTGTGTGTTTTGTAAAATGTTAGTCCACAAAATGGGTTCCTGTGATTTTTTCAATTAGCAACAGAATTTTAAGAGCGTTACTACCTATTATAATAGTTGGGGATGAATACAATCTTAACATGGACATTGTTAGACGCAATTAAATTCAAATCTTCTTCAAGCATTTATTTTTGTAACAACTTCAAAATTGTGCCGTTTACTAACGTATTTAAACACCGAGGTGTGATAATTATTAATATTAATGTAAATACTGGTCATACATTTAATTGATTTAATTTAATATAATTTAGTATAATATGATATAATTTAATATAGAGTTTAAATATAAAAATTTAACAGAAATAATTATTTCTACTAACTGATCTCATTTCTACCATTTAACCATAATAATTTTATATAGAGGTTTACTAACTCATTACAGACATTATAATTATTATAGTAGGCTGATTTGAATTCGTGTGTTGGGGGTACCAGATATATGAACCACACAGGGCGCGATAATGCCTTGTTACGGCCCTGGTGTTTGTATTTCATAATATATTGTCCTTTAATTATGGTAAATTCATTTTCAAAACTTTGCAACAAATTAAATATTAACAGATTTTGTCAGTTCTAATTTTTTATTTAGTTCTCTATTTAAGAGGAAATTTGTTAACATTGTCAAATTGAAGAAAATTTGACCAATTATTTTGATACTTTAGCATTTTCTCCTAAAATAGATGTCATAAATGCAATTTTTGTAATTCACAAATGTAGGCAGTAAGTTTTTACGTCATAAATCTTGTAGTATATATTTTAATGCCTATAATTTATTTATATCAATTCTAATGATGCCGAAATATAAATATAAAACACATGTTTATTTTACTTGAATTAACAAAGTAAGGCGATATAATATATATTTATGATATCAATTAGTTTGTGCTAATTTGTGAAGTAATTTTTGTTTGATCATTCCCACAATATTGTAGCATTTCAAGAGATGATTCATTAAATTTCCCAACTAGTTAATTAAATATAATATAATACAAAATATAAATTAAGTTCCAAATTGTCATCATATTCGAGTAATGTTTAAGTAGAAAAAACCGAAAAAGCGTTGGTAATTTGGATTGACAATCTAACAAAAAAAGAATTCCTTTAGACGTTCCGTTAATTAAAAATAAGGCTCTTTGCTTTTACTAGCAATTTCAACCATCTTCCTCTACTGCTCATTCTGATACAGCATTTTCAGCAAGCACGGGATAGCTTACCGGTTTTCTAAAAAGAAATGCTTTTCACAACATGAAGATTACCAGCGAGACCATCCTAAATCCATAAAATAATAGTAATGTAGAAGACAGTGAACCTGCCCCGCTCACTGCAAAAATAATTTGAGGTCTTCAAATTTGCAATTCATTAGAAAATCATTTTATTAATAACGACCCGAATTCTGAAAGGGTCATTTAAATTCCAGCGTGACATAAAGAATTGCATTTCTGAGTATCAAGAACTTCTAAAACAATTTCACAAATCGTCACAAAGTTTAATAACAGATTTTGTTGTCAAAGAAGCAAAAACACCAGCCATTGAAATTAGCACTGGATGTAATGAGGGAGAATTAATTTCGTCACTCGAATTGTTGACTATCTATAGAAGTAGGTGTAATTATCATTTATTTTCTAAGAAAGTGAAATAAAAAAATAATTTTGGACTCGTGATTTCAATTTGTTTTAAAACTATAAGCCTCCTTTCTTCAAACACTTTTAGATACCCACGATAGTCTTCTCAAAGAAGGGTAACAATGATCTTTTTACGCGATCTTTTGGTTTTATGTGGTTTTCGAAAATTATGGAACTTATCCCTATTTATTCAATATAGTAGTGTCTTTTTTATGCTTTTTCCTGTGGAACGTATAAAAACAGAATTGAGTGTACATGTATATAAATGGATTTAGTCTTAAAGTCATCTGAACAAATGCAAGAAATAGTGAATCTAGCAGAAAGATTATCGAGAAAAACGGTTAACATAAGCATTGGATAAGTTAGATTTAGCAATCATTGGGAAAATATTAACGGTTTTCTATAATGGAAACATGAATATATCACAATATCTTCTTGGATAAATATCATATTCCATTTTGATACGATAATAATGATATAAGATATTGGTTCAATTCATTCAGTACGAACGACAAAAAAGTGGTTAAAAAGACAAGAAATTGAGTTGCTTAAGCATGTTTGTTTGATCTAAATATAATTGAAAATTTGTGGGAAATTGTTTCAATTTTCATTTATAAAGTATATAATTGCTGAATCGAAATGAACATGGTAAACACCTTGATAACTGGCCAATATGTTTCATCTGTTTAATTTTCATTCCAAATAATAGTTAAACATTCACAAGCCCATTAAAAGTTATTTACGGCACTATTCAATTAATTTTTGTTATTGAATGGCGATCATTCACCAAAAACCTTTTTTAATCAATGGGAAATTTTTTTTTTGCAAATTGATTTTTTCTGAATTATCCATAAAATTAATAGAAATTCACAATAAAAATTTCCTTTCATTATTTCCTTTACAAACAACATTTATCCGATCAAAGATTGGCTAGTCGAACTGTTGGAATTGATAAATAATAACAATAGTGCCCAATTTGACGCTAGTTGCCCAGAATTCCCCAATATGATGCGAATGCATCTGATTTGCAATGTTTACAATGATTCACGGTCAGGAAATAAATACGTACAGATATCAAAATCGTAAAATTGGTATTTAAATATATCTGCAAACAAACTGATAGGAGACTTTTCAATTAAATTCCGTAAATTTCTTAAAATTATTAGTCTACTTCGAAAATTCTAGCCATTTAGTAATAGAAATAATTTTTAACAACTGGTATTTTCTGCATGCCACTTGTTGTTTATTGGTTTCGATGGGAATTTTTGTGAAAATTAGATCCTCGTATCAAATGTCAACCCTGGATTTGAGACTTTCATATTCAACTGTTCTTGGAATACTTTTCTACATTGTTACAATTCAGCTGTTAATTGTATGGACTTGTTTGTATCGCTGCCGTCGATGATTCACATCTAAATTTTTTTTAAAGATTAGAATAGATAAATTATTAATTAATTGATTTTTGATTAGCTTACTATTTTTATAATCATTTTACAGAAATTATGTTACAATTTTTGCGGTCATTTAATCAAATTATACATGTTCTATGTATCAGATATTTCATAATGCAGGCGTGCTCAACCCGCCGATCTCTTTATTAATTAAAAAATTATTAGGACTATTAAATTTTTAGAAAAATTAAAAGAAACTATTCAATTAAAATTATTAAAAAAATTAAAAAAAACATATTATTATTTTTTAAAAATGAAAACAGTCATTTAATATTACATTATCTTTTTTTCTAAATTACTTATTTAATTAATATATTTTTAAATAGTGATTTTTTAAAGCTACGATTCATTGGTAAATTTTAAGTTGTTCAAAGTGGTTAGTTTTTACAAACTTCTGTTATTTTCTAAATTACTTTGCAAGAATATTAGCTTTGTATTTTGTAATATTTATACCAAACATCTTACTAATTAAATTTATTTTGAATGTAAAACTAAACATTTGAATTTTTATATAGAAAGAATATTATATAATAATCTATATTATAATAAAAAAAATATTTTAATTTAAAATAATTTACTTTAAAAATATTATGTTGATTTTTCTATATTTGACTTATTAAAATAAAATTTCGCATAGGGTCGATTGGTATTTGTTTTACTTTGAAAGGATAAATAAGATCAGATAAATAAGAAAGGATATATAAAAGAAATTTGTTGACTATGAATCAGTAAAGATATCGATAAATAAAGATAAATAGAATGTCAATTGAAAAGAAAACAGTTCTTATAATATATATTTATATGAATGTTATTATGTTTATCATATATGATGCAAAAGCGTGTTAATAGATAAGACATATTTTGACCAAACATTTTTTTATAAAAATTATAACATTATCAATTTATTTTGAACGCATGAACATACCCTATGATAATCTATTGGAAAAATTAACAAATAATGTTATATTATATTCATTTAAATAATTTAGATCAGGGGTTCCCAACCTTTTCATAGTACTGTACCTGTACGCTGTAAACAATTTGATGGTGTACCGGTAAACCTAATTTTTTTAATGGGATATAATTATAACTTAAAAAATAGTTAGTGAGAAAGTTGGGCCTTGTATTATGGTGTTAATTTTTATTTGTAATTTCTTACTTTGTAATTACGATTTGCAATCGTAATTTTTCCTTTTGTCGAGTATATCCCATATAAAGTAATAAAACTATATAGAGTAATTCTCTAGTAATAAATTACTATAGAGAATTACAAAAATTAAAAAATAGATAAAAAAAATCAAAATTTAAGAATACAGAAGAAAATTTAAAAATTAATTAAAAGAAGACGAATTAATTTTGTACTATACCACAATTCTACCTTCCTTCAAATCCTGTCACTATACAATTCAATAATTTAGCTCATTCATATCCCGAATCATACAAGATCAACTTCTTCCTTTAGAATATTCAGACACAGAGAAGAAAATAATTTAACTTTCCATATCTAGTAATATTAACAGCATCACACCTTCCCTCAATCCATACTCGATATACAAAGTAAAACTTTCGTTATTCTGTCGTTTGTTGTGACACAAATTTTATTTAATATTATTTTATTGTCAAGTTTAATTTTGTTCTGTTATTTAAAATAAGTATTCGCAATCATACCGACTGTTCCAACATAAATCAGAGATTCTGTCGGGGTCTTACTACTCCCATTTAAAAAAACTATATATTAAATAATAACACTACAAATACAAATTATATAAACCACTCGCATCAAGCCACTATAACAGGACTGTTTATTATTAACTAAAGAAGAAATATAGTAATATATAGTAAATTAATTTACGTACCGGTACTGGTACGCGTACCCAAGGTTGTGAATCACTGATTTAGATCATGTACGTCAGAATACACGTTCAAAGTTTAAACTTGATTTAAAGAAGAAACAATTTTAAAATTAATAAATACGCTTTTAATTTCGGAAGTTCCGTTACCATACACCCACCAAGAAATTAATTTATAATCGGGTAAAATTCTGTTCACTTTCAATGAAAAACCTTAGCTTTTTTCTTCTTATTGATATATTTCCAGCAGGTTTTGGTAAACAGCAGTCAACGCGTGTAAACAAATAAGATTTTATACTCCATTTCAGAAATAAACACTAAAAATTATACTTTTTAATGTAAATTTGATAGGAAAGTTGGATTTATTTCAATCCTAGTTTTATAAATATCAAATATAAATATCAAACAAATAATTAAGGACAACAAAAATTTTGGAAATTAAGTTAAAAGTAAAGATTTTGCTCAGAAATTTGCTTTAAATTGTGCTTGAAAATTTTCAGCTTATATTAGTAAGTTCCTAACCGGTTCTCCGCGAAAATGTTACAATTATTCAGTGAAATGTTAAAGATTGGCTATATTATAATAATTTTTTCTTATTCTTAAATAAACACGGTAAACACTTTATTATTAAAAATCCCCATTTATACATCTTTTTCACAATATATTTCGATAGCATCATTATCATCCTCAGATTTCCTACTTATGAAAGAGGAAATAAGTAGCCGTTTTATTATATAACACTTAAGAACTTGTACAGAGTTAGAAGCTTCTCGAGTTTTGAACAAAAATGAATATTTCGGGAAGCAAAATTAAAGGCGTTCATCGTGATATTATATGCCGTGGGGTTTATGAACCAAAAACATTGGGACTGAAATATTTATGGGATAAAAAGTGGGGACCAGAATTCTTTTCTAAAACTATGAGTAGAAATGATTTTACAGAGATTCTACGTTATATTCGTTTTGACAAAAAAAAATGATAGGTATCAACGTTTACAAAGAGACAGGGTTGCTTTAGTCTCAACAGTTTGGAATCAATTTATTGAAAAAACCAAAATTGCTTCAAACCAGGTGTATTACAGTGAAAAAAACCCGACAAATTTGACATCAAACTGAATTTCCTTATTTAGGAAGATGATGAATGAGATTCATTTGTTATCAAACTTTCAGAACCATATACTATGAAAGGTAGAACCATAACAACGGACAATTTCTTTACAAGTATTCCTCTTGTGTTGAAATTATTATCAAAAAAATACTACATTTTTTGGAACAATAAGTGGAAATAAAAGAGAACTCCCAAAAATTTGCAAAGAAAAGAAAGATAGCAAGTCTCGTTTTTCAACGTTGCTTTATGAATCAAACGGGAATGTACACTTACTATTTACAAAAATAAACCGAAGAAGAAAGTACTTTTACTAAGTACAAAGCACAAACACGTCAAAAATGATAAACTAAGAAGAAATTACCCGAAACGGTGTCTTTTTATAACACTACTAAATATGGCATCGATGTAACTGACCAAATGTCACGGAAATATAATGTAAAATCAGGTTCCAGAAGATGGCCACTTCAATTTTTTTTAATATTCTAGATTTAGCTGGAATAAATGCTTGGATATTGTATAGATATTGTATACCCTAACCCTAACCCTAACCCTAACCCTAACCCCTAACACTAACCCTAACCCTAACCCTAACCCTAACCCTAACCCTAACCCCTAACCCTAACCCCTAACCCTAACCCTAACCCTAACCCTAACCCTAACCTAAACCCTAACCCTAACCCTAACCCTAACCCTAACCCTAACCCTTCAAGAAAAATAGCACAAGAAGCTGATATCTCAAAATCAAGTTCCACCCTTCATAAGAAGTTGTAATAATAATAAGACCACGACTATTTGTAATACATTCAAAAAATATGTATGCGGAAAATCTATACAAAGCAAAATCTACGTATGAGAAAATTGTTGAAAATCCAATACTATTACTACTACTATATAGGTTCCTGATTCAGAATTAAAATTCACCTAATAAAAGCAATTTATTATTTATAAAAAATACATAAAGATTGGAAACCCCACCAACCATTTTTTCTAAGACCGGTCATTTTGATTGGTGTCGGTATATCTAGTCTTAATGTATGTAGATCAAAACAATATATAAAACACACGATATTTCAGTACAGTCTTTATTAAGTGTGTATTTCCACCCTTACTTTTATGGAATCGTAATAGTATTTATTGCCAAATAAAACTATTGCATTGGTTTTCCGTGAAATTTTGGTAACCACATGTTAATGAAACTCGATTTTCTGATTTAAAACTAGTGTTTTGACTCCTTGTTGTGAAGAAACAGCAGTGTTCGTCGGATACGAATTAAATTAAATTGATTTATAATTAAAAAAACTAAGAATTTTTGAATTATTATTGGGAGTCTCATAATAAAAAATACCTAGATTTTCAATGTGCGAAACAATTAATTCAACTTTTAGTGAAATTTTTATGAAGTAAAAATTTGTGTTAAAATTAATTTTGGTTAATTTAGGATATAATTTAGTTTTTTACGAAATAGAAATAATAATTAATTTAAAAACTTGTTTTGTTTAAATAATTAAAAATTATTTTGGTTTGTATGTTGGGCTATAAGGTTCTCGATTTGGCTTTGTATTTGAAAAGGTTTTTATAATAAAGTCCTTTCAAAAGCCTTACCGGCGTTTTATATAAAATTGAATGATCTAATTAAATTAATAGGTAAATAACTTGTAAAAAATTATAAAATTATTTTCTAGTTGGAATTAAAAAGGATGAATTATTAAAATTTAAATATGATAATTCTAAATTAGATTTTTAAATTCAAACGTCTGCTATCTGTCAAATTCTGATTCAAGGTTGCTTCCTAAAAATATAATAAAAATATAAAAAATACAATCAACAATATTTGTAATAAGATCTTCAAAAACTATTTCGAAATGCAATTTTTCACTAAAATTTCCTGAAAATCCAAATCAACATATATTATAAAATTATTGTAGTAATTTCAAAATTGTTAACAACAATCATGACAAGGATGAATACGATGGTTGTGTTAAATTTGTATTGGGCAATACTTGTGTTGAACTTGAAGCATACCCAACTCGTCAAGTTCTTTAAAATTCCCAATGTCAATAAAACTAATAACTCCACTGCTGTCAGTTATTTTTAAAATTTCGAATTTATGTCAATCACCGTCAAAATATGGATCATACAATAAATTAACCGCACTCAAATATCTTTTCAATCCAGTTAATCTTCAACAATTCAGTCCGGGAAATCTCCGTATAAATTATATCAATTACAGTTGGTTGGAATATCTAGTAAAGATGGACTACATGCCGATCAGTCAAGGCCTATTGGTTCTGTAGCCAGTTAATCTGAATCCTATTCTAAAGCTCATTACTTTGATTTCTCATATATCCCGCAATATTTAATCAAAAAAAACCAAGCAGTATGACCTGAAGTAACTTATGAGAACAACAGTAACCAGCATTCATAACAAATTTTCAAATGTAAATTAAGTGGACACCTAATTTTTATCTACTTTCTCATTTTAAAAACAAAACTTAAAGAAAATGCGATATTTGAAACTTTACAGAATTATTGCTAAACTAACGCTTCAATGATTAATTATATGACAATGGAATTCAAATAAAACATTGTAGTTTATGCTACCAAATGATTGCCAATTCACTATATCTCACAATTTGTAGTTCTTTTTATAAATTCTACTATTAAAATTCTAAAGTGCAATTTCAATTAATCAATATTTGTCCATGAAATTCTGAAAAATCAATGATATTTCCCAATAAATTTATAGAATATATTTCCCAAACTGGTGGTTAAGTAATGTCACTGTTACCTGCTAGCGGGTGTTTGTTTTACTGATAATTTACTTTATCCCGTAATGCCAAATAATCTAATTTCCTCTAATGTTTTCTTGGAAATAGAACACACTTCAATGTCTATTAAAACTACATGTGGCTCTTCTCGGTATATAAAAATAATTTATAAAAATTGTATATTTTGACAAACTGAAATATTTGCATTAGCAAATATTAATTATAATTATGATTTATTATTATTATTATTGTTGTTATTATTATTATTATTATTATTATTATTATTATTATTATTATTATTATTATTATTATTATTATTATTATTATTATTATTATTATTATTATTGTTATTATATGTTAAAATATTTTTCTAGCCGGCTTTACTAGAATGGGGACATTTGTATGGATATTTCCGAGAAGAAGACTCTAAAAATACTAATTCATTTAGTTTTTATGTAATTATTGAAAAACCAGAACCATCAATGAGACGTTTATTTGTTAGTACAACAACTGAAAGGAATTGCTGGAAAAATTGCATGATGCAAGGATTTTCGCGTTGGCAAAACAAAAATTCAGTGATCAAAGACGCAGGTATAGTAAATTGTGTGATAAAAGAGAAAGATAACATCAATTAATTGATAGAAGATAAACTGAATGAGGAACTGAAAAATATTGAAATGAAATGGATTAATACTCAGCACGGAATAGAATTAATTAAATCTCTCGATCAGTCATTAAAAGTCCAATTAGAATATCGAACTGTTGGGTTTCGTTGTATTTTGGAAGAAGAGTTGAAACGTTTAAGTATATCCGGAAGAAATAGTTGTACGTCAACAACAACTGTTACTGATAGCGATTCGAAAAGAGACCAAATTGATGGCTACAATGATGAGATTTTAGATACATTTATACCAGATTTAACTACCCAAGAAGGAATCAACGACTGGCTTGATATTTTCGTTGAATGGGGTAAACATTATAAATTTAAATATAATTTTAATTCAGTTAATCACCTCTTATTCATTTAATTATATATTTATTATATATTATATTATAATAATTATAAGAACAATTTATAATTTTCACAACTGATTTCTTTTTAATTGACATTGTATTTATTAAAAAACTAGACTATGAATCATTAAAGATATCGATGATTTTTTTGATATTCACGAATTTTCGGCACAGCCTTTTTCAAGTGATTTTCACACACACATACACACACACACACATATATATATATATATATATATATATATATATATATATATATATATATATATATATATATATATATATATATATATATATATATATAATTCAAATTATAATAGATCTTGATTTCCCTCTTAAAGTACGACTCGATGAATTGTAATTTTTTGTAATTCACATTCATTGAGGGATTGCGTAATACGTTTTGTTTTTAAGTTGTTAATTTTTAAAAAATTGTTTTCAAAATACTATTGCGTTAGATAAAAGTCGTATTTATCCCGACTAGCAGCAAGTTTGACTTACGTTGCACATATCGCTGAAGAAATTTATTTCCTATTAATCAAATCATATATATATATATATATATATATATATATATATATATATATATATATATATATATATATATATATATATATATATAATATTTTTATTTATTCAAGAGAATTAAAAATTTGGCTCAGTCTGAAAACATATAGAATTGTTGAATTTAAGATATGAAAAAACAAACTAGTAGTTGTACAGTAATTATCTGAAATGAAGAAATAAATATGGTAAACAAATAATATTTTAACATAAAATAATTTAGCAGACGTCAACAGTTATATATCTGTGTTAAACACTGCGCCATGTACGCACTAGTTCCAGCTCTTCAACCTTTTGGAAAACTGATTTTATTATAAAATGTCTAAGGAATTCTAAATTTCTTTCTTTCTGTTGTTACATATTAGAAAACTTTCGACTATGAAAAATGCTGTTTGAAACTCATAAACAAAAAACAATTACTGCCTGCCAATTTTGCTCGATGCTTTTGCGTTAGTTGTTGCATAAACGAGTAAAATCAAAACTGAAAATTCCAGAAATTAAAATAATTTAACTTTTCTGTTTTCCCTAAATAAAATTTCTTGTCCTATTAAATAAAACAAAATGGCAGAAGAAAAATAACTAAAATTTGCATAAATTGTAATCGTGACAGACTAGAAGTTGCTGAAGTAATTAAAATGATAAGTTAGTAAAATTTTGCCGAAAAATATAAATTATGGAAATTTCGGAAGTTATTGTAGAAAGTTCTGAAAGATCAATAATCCAATTCCTAAAATAACCCTAAGCACAATTGATAATTTAATTCTGATCAGGAAAAGTGTTGAAAAAATTGGTATAATTTCAAACAACATTTGTACATAATTTCAATTTTGTTTTGTTCAAAATAGTTGATGTTTTTTATAAGAAAAATTCTATAAATAATTACTCAAATATGATTAATCTATTAATTAAATTATATTTTATTTAGTAATTTTAGTTTATAAAATATTGGGTAAGTTAAATTTTGCTGGCTTAACTACTTTTTTATTTTTATTGGCAAAATATATTAAAACTATTAGCTTTTATTTTTAGGTGTAGTAATTTTATATTTTCACATTTAATCAAATATTTCTTATTCAATTTATTTTTTGAAATGTTTTCTTTGTAATATTGTGAGGTAATTTTGACATGTTTAATTTCTATTCTGTTTTATTACATTTATTTATGAATTAGGAATGTATATATATATAGAAATATTTCACCACTGATTATTTTTTCCATTAAATTTATTAAAAAGAGAGTTTGAAGACTATAAATCAGTAACTCTCTTTTTAATATATATATATATATATATATATATATATATATATATATATATGCTTTTACATTAATTTAAGATACTCATAAGTTGAATTAGGGCCCTCGAGTAGATTGAATGTAATGAATATTACAGACAAGTTCTTTTCATCTAATATCGATGACTTTACAAAGGAATGACAAATTCAGATCACTGGTAATGCGCTTTATCGAAAATTAAAGGACTCATCATTAATACTCTAGAGATTAAAACCAAATGAACCTAAGTTTCAATCTCACCTTGAAATCGTGATAATTTACGCTAACCTCTTAAGATAACATGTTATTAGAATCATTCTATGAAAATAATTTAGATGTCCACGTGTATTATAAATTATTTATAAAAAAATAATCCTTTTTGTATACTATGCTTTGATGAACAATTCGCTGTATTCGCCTCGGGAAAGAAAGATTTATAATTTTATAATATATTCGAATAAATTAATTCAATTAATCATTAAGTTATTGTTTTTCTGTAATTACAAATAATGATCTAATTAATTCGTTTAATAAATATTTCATCAAATATAATGAATTTTGATAATATATATTATATCTGCCGTTTTTCCTCTGTGTTAATGAGATGAATCTGATATGCTAAAAGTGAGTTTTTTTTATTTTTACTACATTTCCACTTCGCCATCAGTTTGATGTACTAGTATTTTGCCAGTGATTTTTAATTCATGCCTTTGGTCAGGCATTTCAATAAGTCAGTTTTTTACACATAGTATAACCAGATGTTCTATGTTTCTAGAACCTCATGTGTTTTAGATCCATGCTGTCTAATTGAAGCTACAAAAACTTCGTCGTCATATTATTATAAATATGCGACTTTTATTGTTAATCCAATATCTGACTTCATTATCGAAAAGGTTCACTCACTCCTTCAACATCAATTTGTTGTTTGTTGTGAATGCAATTACGTTTGATTTAACTTCTACTCTCCAAATCAGATAATTTTGTTTATTCACCTACTCATTAAGTTGACAGTTCGTCTAGTTGCGAAAGGCGATTTCTTTTCGAAATATAATAATAATTAAGGATGGAGTTAATAATAACTTTTAATAATAATATATTTTATGTTAAAGAATATTTTAGAATATCTTTTCAGCAATGAAAAACGTCGTTCCGCAGAGCGATTAGTTAAATGTGTGCAAAAAATATTCTTAAAATTATATTTATATTATGAATTCCATTTTTTTGCTATGTATTAGTTTACTAAGTTCTAATATAGCATTTTCAGAAAGTTCATTAGATTTCAAATATGAACCCAAGTGAACACATTCTTCCATAAAACATTAATCTAAAATGTTATTGTACACCTAGCAAGTTATCGTTTAAAGCAAACAATCTGTTTGAGCACCTGAACCAAATATTTTTTTCCCTTCAGAGTTTGTGAATTTAATAGTTCATTCACATTTGACGTAGAGTCACCTAACAATCACTGCTTTAAAACTATTTTGAACTGTCAGTGCTGTAATGTATTTTCGGGCTGAGATAAACATTCTGTTACATTTTTCTAATCAGAATAACCCGTTGTTGACAGTGCTAATCCACCCCTCCTAACAATCGACAAGGAGCACAATAAATAGATTTGTTACTTCCCTAATATACTAGATAATTTCGCCATTTTGTAATCTTCTTCGATAAACACTTTCATTTAAATATCTTGCTACTTTGTCGGCATAAACCTTCTTTGTTGACGAGAAATTTGTTGGGATATTTTGACTAATGTAATTATTATAATTACATAAATATCGAATAGTAGAGTTATTACTCCGTTAGCATGGTGTGATTTACCGTTTTGTTATGTATTTCCACAATAGAAACACCACTACTTACCTGCTCTGGAATTACTGTTATTGGTTTTTTTTAATTAACAAACCATCTGTTTAGTTGTTTTTTCAATGATTTATTTTGTTTTGCTAGTTTTCTATACAGTAGACCCTCGCCTTACGACCGCCCGATCTACTACCGCACGGTTTTACGACCTCGTTTTCTGGGGCCAATCACGACCATGACAATCACGACTAGCCTAACCACGCATTCCCCCAGCCTACAATAGTTAGGCCCTAACTTCAATGAAAGTATAATGACTAATTTTGTAACAAAATTATTATTAATATTATTAAGTATTATTATTATTATTATTATTATTATTATTATTATTATTATTATTATTATTATTATTATTATTATTATTATTATTATTATTATTATTATTATTAAGTATTTTGTTTATTTTTAATATTTATTAATAAGTGAATAATATCTAGTGAATAATATTTAAAATACAAACAATATTTCTTTCATAAAAAAAATTTAAACTACAATTTTATTTAATTAAATTTGGTACAATTGCTACTTTTCGTGTGTTTGAGAAGGGCAGTATTCAATGGGGTCATCGTCGATTGCAACTACATCATTTTCAATTTTAAAATCTTCTATCACCTATATATTACCAACCTCCATTGATTGGTTGGCACATGCATGAAATTATTTTGTTACAGAATAGATAGGCGAAATTCAAGATCTACGACGAATTAGCCATTTATAACATTGGGTCAATGGGAAATAAAACCTCTCTTTACGACTGCTCACATTACGACTTCTTTTCAGCAACCAATTAGGTCGTAATTGTGGGGGTTTACTGTATTGATAACCACTGTTTCTTTTGCTCCATTCCATTACATTTATTCTACCTAAATTTCAAAATAATAACTCTGTAAAAAAAATAAACTACTCAAATGTAAAAATCGCTTACCATAGAAATTAAATACTTTATGAAAAGTTAATATCGCCCAAAATTCTTCTACGTAGTAGAACACTAATGTTTATGAATAGTTTTAATCTATATTAATCTATATTAATTATCTTTCAATTCTTAATTTCGATTACATAAGTTAATTATGATTATCAAAAAATTTTAAATTTATTTTGATTATGTGATAAAAAATGAAAAACATTTATGCTTGATAAAATTTTTGAAAGAAAATAAAAATTCAAGTGCCATTCTTTGGTTGGCGCTCCTAGGCATTTGCTCAGCGTTGCATTTTAACAAAAATTAAAATTAATAAAACGCCTCAATTCTAATTAATTTTCCTATTTATAATTTCTGAATATTTTGTCTGTTGATTACGTTGATAAATGAAAAATAATCATGATGTTATACCTAAAAGTTCAAATTAAAAAAAATTATAAAATTAAAAGTATATTTTATATATTTTTTAATAATGCTTTCGAAAATTTCAATTATAAATAATGTTTTATAATGAAGGTTGTCATTTGATTCTAAGATTATTTATTAAATTTACAAAGTTACCGACAACTTATATGTGTTCAACTTTAGATTTATCTCCTTTAATGAAGAATTTTCCCATAAAAGATTTTCAAGATTTCATTTATTTGTCTTCGTGGTATATGTTGTTTATTAGGATTTGAATTTAAAATTTAAAATTCGAATATAATTTATAAATGTGTTTCATCTACAAACTATTGATGTTTTTGTTTTGTACAATCTAGTTAATAGACTGAAGTTCAGCCTATGCAGTAGCGGTGCGAACATTACAAGAAGCGCTTCCGAGATCGAAGCTCGAAAAAGACCCTCAATCCAAGCAGTGAAAAAATGTGAAACTTTCACAAGTCACGATTCACCAACTTATGGTAGGTATTCCAATATTTTATTAAGAAAATTATTAAAACTGTTATCAATTCTTTTTGAAATACAAATTCCATCCAGGAATGATATGTATGAAATTTAAGAACCGGTGCTCTTCTACACTCCTTCTTCACACTCCATAGTTGCTTTGCTGGATAAATAAAGATCTGAAAAAAATGAATAAAAAATTAATTCATTAATATTTAATATATTCTTTATTTATTATGAGTTTTTAAAAATAATTCTTCATTTCTTATGACACTTATTGAGAATTTTCTGTAATACAAGTCATGCAAATAAAATGCTAAAATTAGTTATACAATTAGGGTGACCATCACTTCGGTTTTACTCGGAGATCTCCGTTTTTTCAACATATATCCGGACTCTTGTTTTAAATCTTGTTTTAAACATTTTACTTTATAAATATTACGTTTGGTTCAACAAATAAATTTATATACTTATATCAGTGGTTCTCAATTAATATAAAAGCGCGGAACACCATTCACATGATTTTTTACGCGGAACACTGACAAAAAAATACTTGTCCACAATGAGTGACCAATCACAAATTACTATAAATCTGTCGTAAACGTAAACAATGCCTTCTTATAAGCAAAAAAAATACCACGCGCAACAATAACATGCAATAAAAACACTTTTATATTTGTATGTTTATATATCTGTTTAACGGCTTTCTTATTGAATCATCTTATAAAAAATTAATTGAGGTTTTTGATGATATGCATCTTAAATGCAAATTTAAAGATAAAATGTCATTTTTTTCGCGGAACACTGGAAGCGTAATCGCGGAACACGGGTTGAGAACCACTGACTTATATTGTTAAAAGGAACAGGATGGAATCTTTTACCACTTTTATTCTTTATCTTAGGTTTACAAATATTTATTTTTCTTAATATAATTCATGATTATGCGCATTATGCACATTTATTTTTATTTCTGGTCATTCCAATACTCTGATTTTGATCGTGTTTGAATATATACGATATTATTTAGAACTTACAATTGTTTATTTTTATGTATTATATATTATGTATTATGTATTATTATTATTATTATTATTATTATTATGTATTATGTATTATTATTATTATTATTATTATTATTATTATTATTATTATTATTATTATTATTATTATTATTATTATTATTATTATTATTATTATTTATTACGGAATTTGTTCGTCAGAAAATCAGTTGGCTTCATGACAATTAAAAGGCCGATTTTTGATGTATTAGAGATTATAAAATTATCTAATGATCAGAGTTGTTACATAGTTGCAATCGCCGGGAAACTTTATACCACAGCTTTATATATTAACATGTCGAAACCATTCTAGTGCTAAGTGGTCGTAATCTGATTATATGAATTACAAAATCACAACACTTTCTATATTGCACTAACGGTTCTAAATTCATTCTACAGGTTGATAAAATACTGTCACAGATAGTTTTCACTTTGATATTAATGATTATGTATTTTTTCACTCGAAAATCAATCAATTTGCATGCCTGGAAATCTTTTACAGTTATTATCGAGAAAAGTTACTGATTTTTCGATTTTCTTGTGAAATAAATTTTTAAAAATAATATAATTATAAATAATGAATTTATAATTGTTTCCTTAGTGATTCTGTCGTATTTGGGTTTCAAATTGGTTTTTTAACTTTATTTCTTTAACACAAATTTGTATTTTGATTTAGTTCAAAATTTTATTTTTCAATTTGACATTGCTATTTATCTAATTAATGGATATATATTTATCGTTTTCCCTTGGAAAATTTCTAACAATAATTTCCGATTTACGTTTTTCTAATTCATGACCATTTGATTTTTTTTATTCTTTATAATTAAATAAAAGTAAACTGCAAATTACCCGGTTTACTCGAGTAGTATATTTCATTATTATAAGAACTTTTATTTCTTCCAATTTCACCACTGATTATTTTTTCTATTGAATTTATTAAAAAGAGAGTTTGAAAAAGGCAGTGCCGAAAATTCGTGAGTATCAACAAACATCGATATATTACTGATTTATAGTCTTCAAACTCTCTTTTTAGTATATTTCATATTATAAACCAAGCAATTTAAATTAAAAAATTTTAAAAACTTTAAAAAACAAAATCAGGTAAATCATCAACTAAAAATTATTCATTTTTATCTAAAAATTAATATTTCAAAAATATTAAAACATTTATGGTAGCGGTACTCGTTCGATTTCGTAATTTTTGTTTAAAAATTCTTGATCCGATGAAGTAGATAAATTTTCATACATTAACGAAACATAATTTAAAGACGTTACATAAAATCCAATTCGTAAACATTACGCTTTTTACGCATGTTTTCGAAGTCAACAACACATGGACTTCTTTAGATTTTAATTTTCACATATCGTAAGTTACCGTAAAAGTCTCGTTTTTATCACACTAAAATGTTATGTTTATGAAATTTTGTATGAATAAATTTCTCAATTACGTTTCATTTTCGTATCGCCTTGGTTAGAGGGCAGTTCTATTTTTAAAGTTGAAATAATGTCAAAAGAGTAATTAAAATTTGAAAATAAAGACATTTATTTAAGAATTTTAATTAACTGAATTGTTTATTGTGAATTTTATTGAAAAAAAAAACATAAAATTTACTTTTTGGGTATTCGATCAAATTACCGGGGAATTAAATTATCAAAAATGCAAATACTATTAATAATAATAATAATAATAATAATAATAATAATAATAATAATAATAATAATAATATAATAATAATAATAATAATAATAATAATAATAATAATAATAATAATAATAATAAATAATTAATAATACTATTTATTTCATATATTCATTATTATTTATTTTTAGAAAAACGTCCAGCAGATGTTGCTTTTCTTAATCCACCGATAACGAAGCAAAAGGTTTATATTTTTTAGTAAAAATTTTATTAAATGTTGTTTGTTTTTAAAAAATAATTTATTATTTTTATATTAAATGAAAAAAATCGATTAAATTTTATTTCAACAGATCAGATTCATTTTGAGAAAGGTTTGAACCATTTAGTGATTATTGATTATATATTGAGTTATGCTAGTTTAGAAGTGCTTTATCGTTGTCGGAATCTTATTATTCTTAGTGAAATTATAATATGCAGTCTTTAAATTTCTTAGAAATTTCATTATTTACTATTCAATAATCTGGTAAAAGCGCAACAATCTAAAATTTTGAATAAATTATTTAACAATTTAAATTAAATGGATTTACTTGAAATAAAAAATCCAAATGCCATTATTTGTGACATGCACTAAAATATTGATTTGCACATTAGAGATATTACATTTTGACAATTTGCACTCACTCAAAAATGTTTTTGACTCTTTTTCAAAATTCCATTAACAGATTATTACTTTAAAATTAAATTGAATTTATTAAAAAGCTTGACTATGAATTAGTAAATATATCGATGTTTTTTTGATATTCACAAATTTTCGGCACTGCCTTTTTTAAGTATATATAATTCAAATTATAAAAGATCTTGATTTTGCTCTACTGCCTTTTTCAAGTGATTTTTTTTCAGTTGAAAAAGGCTGTGCCGAAAATTCGTGAATTAAAAAAATGGCATCGATATTTTTACTGATTCATAAGTTTTTTAATAAATACAATGTCAATTGAAAAGAAATCAGTGGTGAAAATTGAAAAAAATTCTTATAATATTTTAAAATTAAAATATATTATATGAATATGGAACATATTTTAGGATTTATAATGTTTCCTATTTTACTAAACGAAGCTATGGAACTTTAAAATTTGAAAGTGTCTGAATTTGTTAAAGGATGAAGTTTTCTCGATGTTCCGAAAAATATTCTCGAACAAATATTATAATTCTACAAATCAATGCGAATTTGAATGTGGCAAAATGGTTTAAGAATGATTACAAAATTGTCGAATTGGAATATTATTACATTCAATCCAGCAGTCTTTTTCATACTGTTACTGATGGAGCAGCATGTAGTCATAAGCTCATTATTCCTTTGGTGTAACTTGTTTGATTCACTGCTTGCCTTTTTTACAATTAAAACTACTGTGAAGAGATAAAGACGACTTTTTAAATTAATAGTTGATATTATAGTTTATCCTTTTTCCATAACCTAACATTTATAGTTACAGTTTTTCAGTTTAAATCATGTTTTAAAGATATAATTAGAAGCATAGTGAACCACCAGTAATTCACGTCGCAGGTCCACGTCAGATTGAACATATTAATAGTAAAACGTACTCTATTGTACTGACTTGCTTATTTATCAAGATTATTTGGAAAGAAATAATAATAAATATATATGATGATCTGTTTGTGAGTAACTAAAAAAGATAAAACTATCAATATACTTAGAAATGAAATATTTTGCTAAATTAAAGATTAATTATTTTAAGGTAATTTATCGTTAGTTAAATGACAATGTATATGTTTCTTTGTTAATTTTATATAATAATTCTTTAAAGCTTTCTTATTATAACATTTTACATTTTCCGAAATTTTATTATGTAATTCAGCTTATTTTGCATGCTAGTCTAGAATGTTGTATTATATCTATCAGTTTTTTCTCTATTAAACGTATATTATAAACATCATATTGTAAATTAAATTTACCAATTGATAAAGTTGTGAAAGTTATGACTTTAATTAAATACTTTTCAGTTACAAATTAAACATTCAAAGTATGGCTTAAATTTTAACATATAATAAATATTTTAATTGAATTTCGAGCGGTTAAAATCGCACATCTCTATGTTGATGAAATGCTCACTGATCGAATATTACAATCTGATTTTATTCTATAGTTTGAATATTTTTCTGTAAATTATGACATTGTTTATTAGATTTCTAACATTGCACTGTTGCTGATTGGCAGAAGAGCTAAAAGAAAAAAGAGTGATAATATAAAATATATAATGTTTAACAAACAAAGCATAAAATACTACCTTAAAAATTCTCAGTCTTTGAAAATGAGTTGACTATTAAAAGATAGCCTTCCTTGATTGTTTCAATTCAAACGATATTAAACAATCTTGATGGCTATCAGTCGAGATTCGATTGTCTAGGTATAGCGATGCTAAGATACAAGGGTATTTTACATAGATTCTATTTTTTTTTAGGCAAGAAATTGGGAACAAAGTCATTTTCAATAAATTTGAATGTCTATTGTTCTTTGTCATTTCTCATATTATACTTTCAACATCTATTCGAGAAATAACTTTAATTTGTTATATTCCAAATATTAATTGATGGCATAATTTTGTTTTTCATTAAAACATTTTTAATTTCTCCAGACGAATTACAGTAAAAGCCTCTTTAAATCGCTAATTTTGGTAATTAGTTTTTTTGGCGAATTTTTTTTATATAGGGAAAAATTTAGCTAGTTTTATTTAAAAATTATGACAGAAAAACAAACAATTACTTTATTTTTTTTGCAAAAAATTTAAACAGTTAAGTATATTTATTTTTTAAGCTGAAAGACTAAATAGTTTCAATCGCTTTCATAATTATGTAATTACTAATATAATATTATTTTTCTCTTCAATTTGCCGATTGATTAAGCAATATATATTTATAAAAAAACTGGCGAATTTTAGTGACTTTACTGTATTTATTTGTATAAATAATATCATTGAATAATTTGAAATAAAATGCGAACATGTATAAAATTTATATTTCCATTCGCTAATGGAATTTCAGTGGATTTATATTAAAAATTATATAAATTTATATAAGCTTAAATTAGTTAAAGTTGAAAGTAAGATTGGAGAGTAACAATTTTTACAAAGCAATGACGAAATATATCTATGAAATATTCATGGTCGAAAGTCTAAATTCCGAAATAAAAATAATCGAAATTAAGTAAGCAAGCTATCAAAGCATCATGTTACAACATTTGAAATTTTTTGAAGATAATCGTTTATAATATTTTATCAATAATTTTTTTTCTTTTACATAAATAAATCCTTTGAATATTATGTTTTATTGTATTTTTATGGTTTCTCTGCTAACTATTTATAACCAACATTAAACATGATTCAAAGTCGAGACAATTAAAAATTAAAAGTGATACTAAATATAGTGAATTTGTTAATATCATTTAAACATAATTAAAACAAAAAAAATTGCTTAGAAACCTTTTTCAACATTACAAAATAAAAATAAGTATTTAGATGCATCATTGTCAATATAAAATTTTCTTTTCTAAAGATCTCGTCATTCCTATGATAGGAATGTTCGTGATGACAAGTTAATCTAAGTTCAAAACTAAACTATTTTATTTATTAAAAGCTTGAAGACTATGAATCAGTAAATATATTTATTTACTGATTCATAGTCTTCAAGCTTTTTAATAAATACAATGGAAAATAAATCAGTGGTGAAATTTAGAAACTTATAATAAACTATTTTAGATACGATTTAAAAATCTAATATTTATTGATAGTTAGTTATTTAAACAACCATTAAAAAATATTAAAATCTAAATACATACATTTTATGTAACAATGTAAGACTGTAAAACTATTATATTAATTCATTATTCGTTATTGATTTTTTTCTATATAGAAGTTTTGGCATGCTCTATATAAAGATTTTGAATATAAAAACAACATCTTAGAAGGGAATTAGGCGTTTTTATATAGTGCAAGGACATAAAAATAACTAATCATTTAAAGCTGAATTTTAGACATGAAAAAGCCGTCATTTATATAATATTATTTTTTATGCAACCTTTTAATATTATTACATCTTAAGAGCTTTTCTTAATATAAATTATTTATCTTTTGACATTTTATCTCAATATTTCAAATACCCGCTTGACAAATAATTCAGTTATTAAATTTTATTTTACATAATTCAGCAAACCTAAATTCCATATCATAATAGAAAATAATAAATATTTTGTAATCATTTAATTTCTCCGTAAAATTATGAACTGAAATTAAACTAATTTATTTATTATTTTGAAAATTTTTAAGTGATCGAGTTTCCCTTACGAATATATATCCGAATTTCTGAACTACCTTCAAACATTTGTTCGGGCCCTTTGTTGAATCTAAGCCTTTGCTAAACTTAATATTGTACATAAAAATTATATATATCGATAAATTACAAATTTTCCCCAAATATGCTAAAGAATCACATTTTGTACCTAGTAATATTATTAGTGCAACATTAATGTCCACAAATATAATAAATCAAAATATTTGGTTGAGTAATAAGTAATTTCGTTTTTGCCGATAAATGGCAAAAAGAGCGAGATTTGCATATAGGCTGAGATATTCTGTTTTATCCACTTTATTCCCCCGACTTAAGACCTTCTGATTTTTCATTTATTTCGATCTTTGCAAAAATTATTTAGATGGAAAAACTTTCACATCTTTGGGAGAAGGTGAACAATTTGTCGCCCAGAAACCAAAAAACTTCTGGGAGAATGGGATTTGTACTTTTACCTACAAGATGGCAGAAAGTAATTGTACAAAATGATTGATATATAATTAAATAAAATTACTTCTTAATTACATTTTATGTTAGTTTTTTACTCAAAAATACGAAATTACTTTTTACTCAACCAAATAGTTAATTATTTATCAATTCATAATTTATTTCTATTTATCTTAATTATTTAATCTGAAATTATATTTAATTTTGTTTTGATGAGTCAAATATTGGTAAATGAGACTTACAAAAATGTTCATATAATGTAAATATATTAAAATTTGAAAATAGTAAAACAAAACTGACATGGATATTAGAAATCAAAATGTCAACCAACTATAAATAACAAAAATTAATTTGAAATCAGATAATATCAGATAAAAAATGGACGAAAATCGGTGCCAGTGTAAATTCAATAATATTGAATTTTTGTGAATTGTCAATGCCGGTGAAATCTACAATAAAGAAATAAAAATTACAAAAAAGAAATAATTCAGTGATTTTTAAAAATTACCATTCTTATTATTCTATGTCATAAAGATTGAATGTGAATTAGAGCATTAAAAATTAGCGTCTCATAGATATGTTTGTTTTGATTAATTGGGGTTTACTTCATCCTTTTCTGTTATAACAATGTATATTTTTATTACCAATAAACAGGTCAGTCGTGGCATAGAATAATTAGTTTTGTTCATGTGACTTTGTGACTTTATTGTATTTTCGATACACTTTTTTTATAATAGACTGTATTTTTAAAATTTAATTTTTACATAGGCAAAGGGTATTCGTCATCATAAAATCATAATATTGTTATATTTACAAAATAACCATATTAAAAAAGTCAAAATAAACAAAATTTAACAATTCAATTGGGTTGACTAACAATATCAGAACTAATCACATATTATCAAGTATATTACGTAACCCATATTGAAGCATTCAGTCTATCACATATTTGAAATTATATAAATCTAAATTTAGTGTTATCAAATTAATTATATATTATCATAAAGTCAAGATCAGCCAAACCCGAATTATTTTTAAACTTTCGGAAATGAGTTACATATTTCGTATAATATGACTAATAATATATGTTTTCTGGGACCTTTCAAAGTTATTTAGTGTGGTTTGTAGCATAAATTATAAACGTTACAATTTACAAAATACATGTTTCCTTTATTAAAGATCCAATTATTTTTATCTTATGTCAAAATTTATATTTTAATTTTATACTGTCTTTATACTTATCTTTATAAACTTTAATTTTTTCAGTTTTTTTTTATTTCTTTAAATTATTAATTAAATAATTAATTAAGCGTCACTAAGTATACGTTACTAATATTGTTGAAACTTAAAGAAAAATAATTTTATCATTCTTTTTTTTAATTTAAAATTTAATTCATTTAGAAAGACCAGAGACGTATCAGTGTGAGTGGGTTTACGAATTTATTTCGTATTAATAGTAAAAGTGTGAAACATGATGACTCTGATAAAACGAGTGATCATTTAAGCACAATTGAATCTATTGGAGGTAACGAAAAAGATACAGCTTATTTCGAAACGGACGAAACAGAATCATTCATGGCTAGCTTATCAAAAGATACTGTAGCTGCGTTCAATGCAATAAATTTAGCTGCGAAGAATGTTACGGTACGTTAAAGACTTTATGAAAAATTACTTGTTTTTATTATCAATTAACTTTATTCTCCAATGAAAATATTTTTAATAATGGATACTTACTTAGGATATTATTTTTAATAAATTTATTTTTTGTTCTAGTTTTCGTTTTCAATTGTATTGATAAATTCTACTAACATTATTATCCAACATTGAATTGCTTCCAGGCAATAACAAGTTGCCTCAGCCCGATTAATAAAACTCATAATCCACAATAGCTTCCAGTGGTCACCTGTGATTAACAATAGACATGGAACAATATAATTTTAATATTTATAAATTTTCAATATAATTTCATTAAATAATTAAAGTGAATGTGTTTCATTTGAGTATTTCAAATAAAGTTGATAACGAGATTTTAAAATGATAAAAGAATAATATGATAAGAACTTTTTTTCAAATTTCACCACTGATTTCTTTTCAATTGACATTGTATTTATTAAAAAACTTGACTATGAATCAATAAATATATCGATGTTTTTTTGATATTCACGAATTTAGATTTTGAAATTATATTTCGAATATAAATTTCTTAATGAATAAAATTTCGATAATGAAAGATTTGTTTGCTGAGCAATTCTTTATATTATCAAAAATTGTTTGAAATTAACAGAAAAATTAAATGAAAGAAATAACAGTTTTAAAATATAATGATTTTCAAATGAAGGGAAATCATAAGGAAGTTTACTATATTATCGAAGAATATGAAACGTTTCATCATTTGTTGAGAGATTAACGAAACGAGGATTTGAAGAATTGAATGTTATTTTTTTCTGTTCGACTTTAGAGCCTATAAAAAATTTAATAATTCCAACGAAACAGTTGCATACGGAGCGGCAGTATACGCCACAATTCTGCCATGAGATAAATACAAAGCTGTACAAGATTTAGCTGCAATCTTTGACTTAACTGTCGTTAATGAACTGACTTATTTTTTCGGCTGTTCGATGAAATATTATTTGTTCAATTTTTGAATTACGTTTCAGCATATACAAATGAATTTATAAAATAAATAAGATTTTTTTACTATAAAAGTGTTTTACGTAACTTGATGTAAATTTTGAATTCTTTAAGTCGTGTTGCAATAAAAGCACTTATATAATATTTTTTAATTGTTCAAATACCTTTTTCATGCTTGTTTTTTATCATTCTATTTAAGTAACATATTCTTTGTCATTAAAATTTTGTAATTAAAATTATGTAGCAAGATATATTTGTAAAAATTTAAAAATTAGTTTTAAAAGATTTTTTGAAAATTAAATGTCCAAATAAAATATTAATTTTGATAAGATTTTGAGATATATTTTACCATAAATTAAAAATTTATAAAAATTTAATTAAGTGTACACATGAATGAATTGTATGATAAATACAATTTGTAAATATTTAAATACCAAAACGCCTCATATAAACATTATTTTATTCTTAATTTTATCTTATTTAATTCAATGGATGTTCTTAATACCAAAAGCACAATAGGTAATATATAGAGAATTTTATTTGAAAATTTTATTAGTAAGTATTTATAAATCAAATTTATTTAGATAGAATTAATAGCATTGCGAACACAAAAAGCGGTTGACGATGCCAAAATTAAAAAACTTACTGATGAGAGTCAATCTTATAGAGAATATGTAAAGAAAATACAAAAGTGTTCTACAGAAAACCAATCTGCATATCCAACAACCACTTCTGTTTACCAAAAGGTTGACTCGATTCATAATAACATTTTAGTGAATTCGCCGCCATATGATATTATGACAGAATCTATGGAAAATTCGGGCGATAAATTCAGGAAATTACAGTATGTCTTTTTTGGAATAATTATACTATTGCTGTGTCCTATCTAATTGATTAATTTTGCTTAAAATAAAGAAAACAGTCTTAATTTATCTTTATTAAATATTTAAAATTTAAATATATATATATATATATATATATATATATATATATATATATATATATATATATATATATATAGAGAGAGAGAGAGTAAAATATTTTTTACGGATGTCTAACATTAAAATAATATAAACATTACAAGCTTTGTGAAATCCAGTGCAAATCCCAATAGTAGACTAGTTTCGAGCTTTTGGCTCTCATCAGTACTATGCACGAGACGTGAAGATTTCTCTTCGCGCCAGGTAAGTATACAATGTTGCTGATTCAACTCTATTGTATACTTTCCTTGGTACACTGGAAATCACATCACTTGCAAATTAGCTAAATCACAGAAAAAATATCTGCAAACTTGTAAACATGGCCTATGAAAAATCATATTCGCCTCTGGTTCTTATCTTATATATTATAAGAACTTTTTGTTTCAAATTCCACCACTGATTTCTTTTTCATTGACATTGTATTTATTATTCCCATCTATTTGAACGATTTCATAGTCTTAGTTAGTATGATTTTTACTAATATAATTAATTATTACAAGTATGACATATTTATAACTGCTAACTACTTTGTTTTTATAGATATCAATCAAATGAATCAAATGGTAGAATGTCGCAGACAGACAGAAAATCTCCGGCAGATGTATGAGCAATTTGCCAATGAGAAAAAGAAATGGGAAAAAGAATATGAAACACAAAAGTTGAAAATCGAAAAAGAAAAAGATTCGATTGCAGAAAAACAACTGGAATTGAAAAGAGAGAAAGTTGATAAATTATTATTGTTTCTATTAATATATTCACTTCATTTACCATTTTAGCAAGACCTCATCGAGCGGGAAAAGAAACACAAAGAGAAATGTGAGTTATTGCAACGAAACATGGACATGTATTACCAAATGCATGGGATAAATATGGAGGAAGTATTTGGAGATTATTTTTTATTTGAACTGATTTATTTTTGTAATATTTAGGTCGATTTTCAGTCTGATAAATCATCAAACAAAGTTAAGGAATCTGTCCAATCATCTCCTCATTCTCGTTCACATAGTGACGATGTCAGTCACAAACGCAACTCACAAAGTCCAATATCACCACCTCTTGCGTCGACAGAAAACGCATCATATTCTGTAGATTCCAGATCTTACCCACCCGATTTCAGTCAACCAAATAAAATTCCAGATCAATTGCGAGGAAGTCTAATCAATCAGGTAAATGATTTTAATAGTTAATATTATTATTATACAAGCACTTCATTTGCCATGTATTTATCGCAAAATGTGTTTTAGACTTTTTTTCACCAGAGATTATCAATTGACATCCCTTATAAGGTTCGTATTTGAAAATAATCTATGTTGTGTATGAGTTATCTTTATTATTTATCTTTATTATTTTCATCAATTTTATTGATTTTTCCCAATATTTTTCTCGTATTTTGTTTTATTACCAATTTACCAATAGAAATTTCTTTCCAATCTTTGTCGGATTTTTATGCTTATTTTATTTGAGATTACATTCTTATCTATCATTGACTATCATGTATCGATTTTTCTATTATTATTTTAGAGTTTTCTAGTCACCCTTTTTGATCTCAAGGGTTAAAGGATCAATATTGTATTATATTTCAGCTTATTTCTATATAAGATGCATGGGAATCTTCCTCTGGTGTTGGTATGATATCGGTGACTTGAATAATGAATCGTTTGATTTTTATTTAACTATTTTATGTATATTGAACACTAGAAGAACCTCATAGAACTTTAAAACAACCTTTATCATTCAAAATAAGTTTGCAACCTTTTGTTTTCTTTCTAATTTTGGAAATTATTCGATTTAGTTATTTTATTAACGGCATAATGACAGGAATTCTCACTGCTATCAAGTCGAAGAAAAACACAGGTAAAAGTACGAATGCATATACGTAAATGAATGAAACTGTGAAATTCGACTGCTATAAATAAGTCATTTTATATAGGTGATAAAGATTAGAAATTCTAAGGTTTCGTTGGTTTCCGCTTCAGAAAAATAAGATTATTAATAAAGTAAACTAAATGACTGTACTGATGTTAAGGATTATTTTCTATTATGAATTTTATTCACAGTTTGTTGGTACCACTTAACTGGATTAAGAAAAATTAACAATTCAAAAGACATTCTTTTCTTTTAATTTTCACAAATTCAAATTATAGACCAATTTTTAGCACAGTTTTGATTAAGCGTATAACTTGTTTATAATCTGAATTTATTGATCTATATGCAAATTAAGACAAAATTAATTGAAAATTGTCAATAATAGCAAATAAAAGTACATTACTAATAATGTGGTGACTTATTAAAGAATATATGAATCAGTAAATATATGAAAAACATCGATATATTTACTGATTCATAGTCAATTTTTTTTATATATACAAAGAAAAAGAAATCAGTGGTGAAATTGGAAAAAAATTCTTATTATTATATATTATTATATATCACGAATTTTCACGAATTCACTTGAAAAAGGCAGTGTCGAAAATTCGTGAGTATCAAAAAACATCGATATATTACTGATTTGTAGTCCTCAATCTCTCTTTTTAATAAATTCAATGGAAAAAATAATCATTGGTGAAATTGGAAAAAAAGGTTCTTATAATATATATATTAGGGATTGTAAATTTACCGAATTTTTCATTTACCGGTAAATCTGTAAATGAAAATAAAATTATCGGTTTACCGGGAAATTTTTTTTACTAAAACATAAAATAAAGTTGACAAAAAAACAAGTTTAAATTTTCATTTCACGATTTTTATTTCAAAAATATAAAATATGAAAAATATAAAGATTAATGTATTATTATAAATCTAAACAAACTCTAATAATATTGTTAGGTTTTATTAATTCAAGTCGGTAACCTCTTACTCCACGTGTCCTTTTAATTGTAAATAACAAAACAATAAACTACCCAACGTATATTTGAATCACAAATTTCTCACAATCCAACGATACAATCAACGACGGAATTTTACCAGTTTAATGGGTTCTCCACTAGGCGCTGATGCTTTGTCAAAATCTTTATCAATATTCACCTTTTAATCGAACTTTTCATATTTGATCTGGTCCGCTTCAATTTTCTTCTCACATCTCAATTATTTCCTAACTCTATTCGTTTGTTTCCGTAACTTCCTGATTTCCTGATCAGTTTCTTCTTGTCCCTAGCTGAGGCAAAATGCCGGTTTGCTCTGATTTTCCCATTCCTTATATACTCTTCGAAATCGGGATGATAAATGGTTATTCCCGAACTCATCTCTTTCTTTACATTTGACTCCACATATCTGCTTCGGCTGTCACCCAGAATGGTCCAACGAACAAAGATAATTAATAGCCCTCTCCCGGGTCTTTCTGCACGCACTATTTTTTTCTTGGTCTTCTCCCATTAATCATTGTGACACGATAATGGGCCCAAATATTCCGGTTTACCGGTATACAATCCCTAATATATATATTTAAAAATATTAAAATTGAAAAATGTTTAAAGGAGTAAGCTCTATTTACAGCGATTTTCTTTAATCAACTCTAAAATACACTTTCTAAAAATCATAATAATTTTTAACTTTAATGATCTTTCATAAAAACTGGTTATAAAACTCAATATTATTTAATAAATTATTAAATTAGATTGGCTTTCATAAACATCATTTAATTCTCGAGTCCTCCATGGTTGAATTGATCATTTTATAATTATCTATTTGAACGATCTACTTGTTGGTTGATTTGTTTTGGAATCATAATTTGCAATTGTGCTTATTCAATTATATTTATTTATTTGATGTGATTTAGTCTAGGTTTCGCTGATTCCATAAAACTATTAACAGTATTTCTTACAATCGAATATGAAGATAATACTAATGTCTTATATGAGCCATTTATTTTGATAGTCGGACAAGTCCATTTTTGAAAAATATGCAGATAATGATTACAATAGATACAACTTAATATGATCTTTTTATCTGTAGACAATCTTTAGTTAAAATAATTCCAAATTCCAATGAAACTTTTAAAAAATAATGGTGTCCTTAATATGTTAATTTAAGTATCTTAAATAAATTATTTGGCTATCCAAACTTTCAAAATAAGCAAGCCATATTACTAATTACGGCATGTCTAATAAAAATCTTTCACTTTATAGCATTTTCTTCCCAAAATATATACCAAATGACATACTAAGTAATGAAGACGAAGATAGAAGAACAAGAAAAATGAATTTGAAGTAGTACTAAATAGTACTAAATAAAAAATTTAAGCACATAAATAAATGAAAAGTTTAAGAAAGGATTCAAATGAAAAATGGCTTTTAAATGGTTGACATCAATAAGAAACTGAAATATTAATAAAAAATTGCCTCGTTAATCTTTCATTTAAAAGTTTTTAATGATGAATGAAAGTAACTAAATAAAACTGATGGCTATTTTTAAGAATTTCTTGATACATTGCCATGCAGTACAATAGTGAAAAGGAATATTAAAGATTTTACTTACAAAGTTATTTAGATTTTAAATCTTCACATTGAGAAATCCGAAATAATTGTGTTGAAATAGATTTATAAAAAAAGAGAAACATTTACTCCGTATAAATTAGATGTTGTCATAAAGTTAAAAGAATTTCTCTAGAAAACAAGTCATGAAAACCATCGGAAATTTGTTATGAAAAAAATTAATTAATATTGAAAATTATTAAGGAAGATGACTGTGACATAAATTGGTTTACATTTTATTGAATGTACGAAGACTATTTAAAAATAGGCTTTTAGTTTGTCAAAATATCTTTCATTTTAAGAGACATGACAAAAAAATTAACGTCATTATATTTATAATTCTGGAAGACGTTTTTTTCAGTACTATCTAAATATTTAGATAACTAAAGTGCTAAAATCTGAAGTTATTCACTATGACAGTTAATAATAAATTTTAATATTTAATAAATTAAATGTTAATATTTAAATTCTCGACAATGTGATTTATTGAATTATACCAAAAATATGAACAATTAACATTGAAATTCAGTGAAACAGGTTTGGATAATAAAGGTTATAACTATTTGAGAAGGCTTTTATGTGTTTATATTTTTCGTGTTTAAATTTTTACTGCAAGATGGTGATAATAAATATCAGTGAATAACGATTTCTGCAACTTTGATTCAATTTCTAATTTTCGGATTTTTGATTTAAACAATTTATAATTTTGACTAAAATAATTTTTTTATGAAATTGAGTATTTTGCACGACGAAGCATGATAGTGAATGCTTGATAACAATTCGGTCAGCGGCCTTAGTTTTATTTACAATATTTTTACAACTAACCGATGAAGCAGATTTTCGCGTTTCCATCAAATACCGAAAATACATTAATTTATAAATTCATATGAAATCAATTAGGAATTGTAATACATTATTTAATATATATCAAGGATAAAATATTTATGCAGATTTCTATCTACTTTTGTTTTTAGGAAATAAGAATTTTGTTATTCTTCTTTTTTATAATAATAATAATAATAATAATAATAATAATAATAATAATAATAATAATAATAATAATAATAATAATAATAATAATAATAATAATAATAATAATAATAATAATGATAATAAATTAATAATAATATATACAATGTCAATTGAAAAGAAATCAGAGTTGAAAATCTAAAGAAATTCTTGTAATAATAATAATATAAAGTGATGATTTCTTAGTAGCAGCATTAATTAAATTTTAAACAAGTAAAATAATATAAGGTCTTTGCTGTCAAGTATATATTTAATAAAATGAAATAATTTTCGATTATAAAAATTATTTCTTTTTATTAAATATATATTATTGACAGCAAAAGGCTTAAATTATCATTTACTTATTATGAATCAATAAAATTTTTATTAATTAATAATTAGTGTGTTTCATATTACAATTTATATGAGAAAATAAATTACTTGAAATAATTCTATTTTTTTGAGTTTGGTTAATAAATAGTTTAAATTGCAATTTATTATTTTTACTAATATTTTATGATTGATTTCATATGTCTATTTCAATGGTGTTTCAATTGGATGTTTTAGAGTTTACTGTACCGTAGCCTTCGGTGGAATAAGGTGAGCATTAATAACAAGACGCGCATGATTTATTACTAATAACAAATATTGCGCATGAAATCTTGACATGATTTTATGAATAATTCGAATGATATTACTTTGACTTTTGAACAGATTTATTAATTTATTATTATTTATAATAATAAAAATTATTATTATTATTGTTTTAGTGAAATGAACGCTTCTTAATTCTTGTAATTTCATCTTATTTTTTAACTTTATTTGTGCTTTGATGAGTTGGTTATTTTTTATGAATATTAATGGTTAATATTTATTTTAAAATTTAAAAATATCTTCAATTAATAGTAATTTTATGATTTTATACATAGTTTATTTT
This sequence comes from Schmidtea polychroa, assembly GCA_959609185.1. NCBI lineage: Eukaryota > Metazoa > Platyhelminthes > Tricladida > Dugesiidae > Schmidtea > Schmidtea polychroa. Next base: position 172,686 of record CAUHTR010000106.1, read on the forward strand.
CATTATGATAACAAGGTGAAAGGTAGCTTTTAGTTTATTTAAACGATATTTATATATCTCTATACATACCGGGGGAGGGGCAACCGGAATGCAGTTTCTAAATTACAGATTACAAATATAATCCACAATTTATTTATATTTATTTAGCAAACCTTTATTACATAAAAAAGTTGAGTTATAAACCTTGCACAACCTGAAACAATCACTTTTATACTTCAGAAAATTATAATAAAACAATTACAAATTATTTTATCTTTTAAATATATTTATTAGTGCATTGTCGAATACTAAATCGTATAAGGAGAATTTCCGGTTGCTAAACCTTGGAAGAAGTCCTGACCCATAACGGATAGTTAATCCTGTTATGAGTAACTTTTTCTCAAATTTTATTGGCATTTTGTTCTTTTAGTTATATTTACAGACGCGCTATTATGTCTACCTCAGAAACAAAGCAGTGAAGGTAGTAAATAATAAATATTAATAGCATATTAATGAAATTGTTAATATTTTTGAGAGGCTTATTTGTCGTTAGTATATTACTATATTTACTATCATTACTTTACTTTTAATTTTCCTTTTATGTGACTATCCATTATCATCATGAATTAAAAACAAGTATATTATGATGATATTTGTTTAAATAAATTACAATATTAGGAGATACGTAAATATTCGTGCCATTATGAATTAAAATGTACATCTATTACCGGTTATACCATATTATTTACATATACGTTCGCAATGCAAAACAAAGCGACTACTTTTTTAAACTTCTTTAATAACAGAGTTATACAGGTAACCATCCTACAACGCGGTACTTCTACAATGTGGTTTCGTTACAACACGATTCCTAAACTGCGGAAATTTTCCTACAACGCGGCATTTTTTAGGAACCTATCTATCGCGTTGTAGGAGGGCAACCTATAATAAAATTCATGCTAGATGTCTAGACTGTAATAAAATAATTCTTTAAATTAAACTTAACAGGTCTAGCTTGGATCTTTTGGTAAGCTTTTAGTATGCTGGGAAATTGTTACCATAATTTTAATTTGTTATAAAATGTACCTATATTGAAAATACAAAAATTATTGAAACAGTCGAATCAAGAATTTTCTGAAAAAGATTTTTTCACATAAACAATGTTTTTAAGTATATTTGAAATATTATTTTTTTGTCTTATACTTACTGATGTGAACTCAGATATTTGTGAATTTTTTTATAAGTTTCAAGATCGTGTCAAATAAATTATGTCATTTAGCAAGTGCAGATTAGTGCGTCCAATACTTATCCCAAACCTAATGTTTTTAAAAGCCAGTACACTAATCTTAAAAGTTATAAAATAGTTTATTGAAATAGTTTCATATATGAGTCACTTATATTACTTGATGAAAATGTTTAAGGAAATTTATTTATTTAAATTATAATATTCTGTCAAGAAATTTAAACTTTCATCTATTAACGAATAACGTTTATAGTAAATTTTGTCATAAAAGAAAAAAAAGTCTTCTCAGATTTAATGCTGGTTGGAGAGGGTTGGTGATTATTAACTGTCATGCTTACCATCATGTATACTATACCACTATGTATACTATCACGTTTAAAATTTCGTCTTTACAAATAATTTATTTGTTACCTTCGTACTGCAATAGGTGAAAGCTTGAGTTAGATGTACGATCATAGGTTCATGTTCTTCAGATTCAGTTTAATTGTTTGTTGGATTTTCTTCAACTTTTGTTACAAACACAATGTTTATAACCTCTAATTGGATTCCAATGACCAAACATAATCTTCGAAAATTGTTCATATTTGAAATACCGTCTGTAATGATGCAGACAATAACTATCTCAATTTTCTAGTTATATTCTTTCAGTTTGTTTTCAATCATTTTAACACAGTGCGCTGCTGGAAGTGGTCCATAAACTCATGATATATCCAAATTCCAAAATTAATTATGTGGTAATTCAAAATCAAAAATCACCTATGTTTACCGATGTCCATTTATCAGTTTTTCTTTCAGTCTGAAAATCCAATAGCTCTTTTAATATATTTTTCATAAAAATTTGTTGAATGAATTCAACTTATTCTTGAACCTCAAAACTTCTAAGTAGGAATCTATACATGACTTCCATTTTGGGAAATGCGTTGTTGTCTATAATGTTCATAAAATAATTCAATATTTTTGATGCTGATCCTGTCAGTTTCAATGCCAGCTAGATAAAGTTTCAAAAAATTTATATTGTTACCCTTATGTGTTTGCATCAATTGGCCCGCCAGAGGTTTTAATTTCTTTGGTGCAGTCACTACATTTTACTAAAAAGCTACTTTTTCAAGTAAAAAAGAATTCCAAATTAGGTTTTGGTCAAAAGGTCCATTTTAAGTTTTCAATTGTTTATATTAATTTAAATTACTTAAGCTTTAAAACAATTTTTTTACAAAAATGTCTTTATAGGAAAACAAAATAAGATTCCAAAAATCTATGATATCAAGTTTTCTGGGATATGCTCCATATTTTTTCCAAACAATGCACCTTGTGATTAAATGGTAGTGACGATGTCTTATGTAAGCAACAATAATGTAGCGCTGGAATTTATACTGATTGAGAACATTTTGTGGAGCTTTTCAAACGCAAAGTTCATCAAAAGACCGTAACAACTAAAGTTGCTCTCATCATAACAAATATCCAGATATATTTAAATTCAATTTAATTGATAAAATAATAAACATTTTAAAATTAAATATTAGTTACTGACAAATTATCAATATATAATAAAGGTTAAAATTTGACAAAAAATTAATTAAAAATATCCAGTTTTTGAATTTTTGGATTTTATCATACAAATTATATTATTTATTTGACAGTTCTATGTTGATATATTATTTTCATAGCAATTAAATTTTGTTTCAATTTATTTAGGTTGTAGAGATTTCGTTTATTAATAAATGTCGAAAATAACGAATTCTGATTCGTTAAAATTTGTTCATTATAAAAATTTATAAAAATTATTTTTATCAATAAATTATGAGATTCCCATAAAAACCAGTTTGATAATAGACAAATTAAGTTGATTACAACATTTAATATTTTGTTTAAATTATTTTTCGAAGAGATAATATTTTCAAAAATTTAGGAGCGGCAATCTTTAAAGACTATCAGTTCGGACAATATATTGGATAATCGGAATAAATTTTCGAATAACAGTCACTCGGTACACAATCCAAAAATGACTCCTTCAATAGATCGAAAGGAAAGATTTTCCAGTAACAACATGTGTTTCAGTATCGATGATGCCGAAGAGAAAAATTGGTCGAGTGATGTTGATGATGTGACTTTTCAACAGAGAAAATCAGGGTCGAATGTGTCTGCTAAATCCATATCACAAACCGAGCAAAATCTAATTCGGAATCCATCAAATACGGTCACGCCGACAAATTCCAATCGTGGTGTTCCAAATTACTTCAATCAGCAGCCAAATCTCGGTTTACCCTTGGAACTCGCTGCCAAATCCAAAATTAAAAAAGATAAAAGTCGAAAGATTTTGAAAATAAAAAAATAAAAATTGATATTGCTTAAATAAATAAATTTATATTTGAAAATAAGGTGGTCTTAGTGTTCTAAGCACTCGTTACTGGTGTTATAAAATAATACCGTTTTTTCAGATTAGTGGGTGTGATAAAATTGTGAGATGTTTATAATTAACAATATTATTATTATTATTATTATTATTATTATTATTATTATTATTATTATTATTATTATTATTATTATTATTATTATTATTATTATTATTATTATTATTATTATTATTATTATTATTATTATTATTATTTCATTATCATTATTATATTTCTATTGTGATGCAATGATCTTTATTTTGGATGATATCTTACACAATGTGCCTATATTAGAATTGTTTTTGAATGAATTCATTTTTCAATAAAGAAATTGTATATTATTTTTCTATCTTTTCATTGTGCTCTTTATTCTTTTTTTGGCTAAATATGAAAGTTATGTTTGTCTATTGAAAACAATAAAATTTTCATGTAATTTTATTTTTATCTTTAAATGAAAATAATTTTGGTTCAAACATTTTCTATAACTTTTGGGATTGAAAATTTTTATAGTTAATTTTTAAATCTTTTCAGTTATTGATCAAAAGTAATTCTTTTTGGTTACTATAGGTCGATGGTTTCATAAAATGGTTATTTTTAAATCAAGGACTTCCAACCTTAGTGTGGCTCAAAGGATTTAAAATTATTATTATCATTTTCCATAGAAATTCGCTTTTGATTCATTGTAACTTTATCTTTTATATTAAATTTGATAATAAATAAAACAATTTTATTATTTTTATATGTCGATCAAAGTAATTTTTAGTGCAAATTTGACCAACTAAGCCAAAAGTTAGACAATTAATTTATATCAAATTTAAACAAGTGTTGAGGTCTCACTTTTCGAGATTCTCAACTTTAATGGTTCCTATATAGATAGGACAAATATCGTAGATAACAAATAAGACTATGTTATATATATTTATTTAAAAACAAAATTCGCCTTGAAAATTTACAAATTGTATACTTTTTTCTTACTGTGTATTCTGTTATCGTGATTGACGTTTATGTCTGTCTTATTTGAAGTCTCATTAAGATTTACTAGACTTTCAAGACTCAGGACTTAGCTATTGATTTTTGGGTAATTAATACTGATTTTACTCTACTATTTATACTATTTTCTCAAGCACTCTTTATAATAAGATTTATATTATTTTTTATAAGTACCATTACTACAAGAGCTAATTAAAATATTTTATGAATTTGTTATTCTTATTTTTATCATTTTCATTATTCCTATGATTTATTCTTTATTTATTATTATTAATATTTATTATTATTTATTCTTATTATAAAAATTTTATTGTCGTTATTATTTTGATTATTAATTATTTGTAATACAATTCTTTTCTTAATTCTTTCAATAACTATAGTTCTATAAATTATTTACAGTAGTTCTTCTAAATTATTTTCAATTATTTGTGTTGATTTCAATAGTTCAATATTGATCATTGACGAGACGAATTACCAATAAGACTAATCTAAGGAAGTAATGACAGAGATAATCCAGTCATCTAAAGACACAAATCATTAAAGTATGACCGTTAGTGAAACAGGTAGTTATTACATAATGTGTGCATAATCATTCAACCATTTCCAAAAAATCTATTGCCACGTAGCAGATACAGAAGAACTCCAAGAGATGATCGTGCGAGCGACATAATTGCCGACAAACTTCCTGACACAGGAAGAAAGGGCGAATAATGCTATTAGAGAATATAAATTCATTTCAAATTGCATAAAGTGTGGCTAGGAAATAAGGATATCACTGAGGTCGATGCTGTGCGAGAAGTCGTAGAAAATTGAACTAGTTTCGTTCAAGTGGCAATGTCTTTGTGATATTATTATTATTTTAAAGTAAAAACAATCACAAATATAATTAAATACATTTATTACTATTCATCAACATTTATTAGAATAATTATAAAATTCTAGCAGTTGTAATTTTCCAAATCGGAGAAAACACATTTTGATCTACTTTATATCCTTGTTATAGTGATTGTTAGATACCAGTTTTCTTGTTCCTTAAAGCTTATTTCTGCAAAAGCATCATAATATCATACATATCGATTATTGAAGAAAGCATTTTGATTGCATTTCATATTTGAATCCATTTATTGAAAACTTCATCAATAGCTTTAATATCTATTAGTGAGTGTCCCTGCAAATAATTGGAATTGAGTATGATGTAGTTTTTTTACGAGTTTTTATACCTTCGAACGATGTCGATTATTCAATCAAAATAAAGTAATTTGTCTTTATTTAATTTGTACGGTGATGCATTTCAATTGTATTTATGACTCATTTCTATATTTTTCTGACTATTAATATTCCTATTGTTGAGGTTAAAGGAAAAATCAAATAAAAGCGTGATCATGCACAGAATTGATAGTAAAAGAAAATATGATGGAAACAGTATTAGGAAATGGCAAAAGCAGTTGCAAAAGTCAAGAATCCGGAAATCCGGGAAAAATCAATAAATTGTAAAGTTATCGAAATTGAATTGGGAAAACGGGACAGGTATAGATTAGCTGATCGTCAACAAGATGATGATTAGGGATTTATCAGAAATGGTTAGTGGTGAATTATGAGTTTATGTCGCGTCTGTGTGCGTTTTTTTTGTTTTGACATTGGATTGAGTTGTATGCGCACACAGACGCGATCAGTGTAATATTTTGGAATTTTGTAACTTGTGAGTTTTTTATTAAATGGAATTGAATTTAGAATTTGTAATTGCTCGAATTTGTTTTAAAAAGTGGAATTTGGAGTTTTTATCAGTTTGTTCAAATTTTGAATTTTTATATCAGTTGTTTAAATATTGTGAGTTTTGGTAAATTTTGAAAATAAAGATTTTTGTTAATTGGTTTAATTAATTTCAAAATGGAAAATGATATTATAATTGTATGGAGTTTAGAAGATGGCCAACAGAGTGATATATTATATGGACATTCAGAATCAATAACGAAATTAATCGACGAAACTAACTCATTCCTTGTAAGTGTGGATTTATGTGATTATGTAATCGTATGGAAATTAAATCTTGATCAAATGAAGTTGAATAAATTCAAATCAGTTGAAGGTTCAGAAATGATTGACTTTAAGCGGATAGTTGATCCATTATCCAAATATGAATTTCTATATATTCGAACAATAAAACTGGAACAGACGCATGGAAATTCGGACACGAATCTCTATAAATCGGTCTTTATGCTTGTCGTTATTCCCCGAACATGAGTTATTACTATATGAGGAATCAAGTCAAAGGTTTTCTACTGATGCTTCGAAAGAAGATGATGCTCATTACAAAAGCGAGTTTATCAGAGCCAACATGTTCCATTCGACATTTAAATAGTTAGAAAGGGTCGAAAAGCATTTGAATGTGTTAAAACAGAAAATCGTTAATTAATTAATTAATTGGCTAATAGAAAACCCGAGGTCGATTAACATGAAAAGTAAACAAAATGAAAATCTCGGAAGGCCATTATCATGACAGCATGATTAATGGAGACAAACAAAGTTATGATTATTATGAAGGAATAGCAAAGAGAGCCAATTAATCATGATATGGTGCAAACAACGTTCAAGGAACCATTTGTCAAACCATTGTCAGATAGGAGCAATCAGATCAAAAACCGATTAATCAAAGTGATTATTCTAGTATAAAACCAGTCGAATTAAAATAATCGGCATTTTGCCTCAGCTAGGGTTTAAAAAAAACGAGAATAGGCAAACGATAAAGGCGAATTAAGGAGATTAAGAAAAAATGAAATATAGAATAGTAGATACGAAAAAGTGAAAAGGAATCAAATCAAATAGAAAAAGGAAAACGTTGGTCAGGAGAAGCTAAGAAATAAAAAGGTGAGTATTATCTTTTGTCGAAGCATCAACACAGAATCGGTCAAACTTGAACTTTGGTTTTTGATTATTTATTGTTGAGAGAAATATATATATTTTTGTGATTCAAATATACGTTGGGTAGTTTATTGTTTTCATTAAAAGGACACGAGGAGTCAGAGGTTACCGACTTGAATTAGTAAAAACCCATAAGTAACCCATAATTTTCACTATACTCTGCATATATGTCGCACCGTAATTATCATTATCAAAATCTTGAATGTAGGTTTCTCTATAATCAGTATTTTTGATAAGGTTAAAGATGTTACATCAAAGTTTTTGAATATTGAACTTGAAGCAGTGTACGAACCATTTTATTGAGTTTAACTTTGAAATGTTATCAGAATAAATTTAGGTATTTATTTATCACTAAATATTTGTTCCTTATAGAATGAAGAAGCACCTTTGGCAATAGCAAATGAAACAATTTCCTTTGTTTTCAGTGAATAGATTGCATGCTTAGAATTAGGATCCATTTGATGACCAGCTAAAATTGACAGATCTACATGAATCTTCTTACTAGTAATTGTGAATCAACAATTTGGCATATTGGTTCCTGCTCATAAAATTTCACTTGTACATCTTTATCATAGTCTTTAGTAACATACATAACCGAATACTGTTTCACATTAGCTTTTAAAATTACAAAAACTTCATCATTCAAATTTGTATCAAAATTTTTAATGAAGGGTGATGGACTAATTTTACTAATTCCAACATGATCAACAATTTTATATTTCAGTTTTTAACTTTTTACAACATTTTTAGAAAGAAATGATTTAATTGAACTTTTCGATGAGATATCAACCGGTCTCAATCCATTTAGACCTCGATGCGATGAAACTGTTAGGTTTCAACAAGAGAGGTACAAAATGAGGTGAAAAGATCTATGTATAAAATATTTTTGAAGTTAATATTTCTTTAGATTTTCAGATATTTCTCTGGAAACACTATCTTTTTGAGAAGGTGAAGATCTGACAATGTAAGAATTTTTTCATTTAATTACAAATAATTAAAATATTTTACAGTATATCAGATATTTCTTGTCAAACGACTTTGTGTGAAGGTAGTATTTCTAATATTCAACAAGGTCCATCGACATCTTTGGATTTGCAGAAAAAAATTCGAAAATCGTAAATTTTAATAACTTATTTAAAAAAAAATAATTTTTCATAGAATTACAAAAAATGACAAAATTCGTCTGATCAATGCTTTTGAAAATGGGGAAAATTACAAAGATTTTGGAAGATTACTCGGAATCTCAAAAAAACGATTGGAACAATAATTTATAGATATTGAAAATATGGGGAAGTTTACAAAGGCAAAAAAAAGTGGCAGAAAACAATTATGTCAGAAGAACAGGAAAATAATTTATTGGATTTCGTGGAATCCAATTTTTATGCATCTTTGGAAGAAATGCGTATTTTCCTGTTGCAACTAAATTACTTGGCCTCTAAAACTACTATTTTCCGTTTTCTGAAAAATCAATTAATATCTGTGAAAAAAGTAAGATCATGTGTCACAGAACAAAATTCTGATTGTGTACTTGAAATCCGAATAAACTATGTTACACGATATCTCGAAGAAGTTAGGCGAGACAAAATTCTCATTTACATTGATGAGTGTGGTTTCAATACCTGGACAACCCAAACATTCGGAAGGAAAAAAAAGGAGAAAGAGTATACTCCATAGTTTCAAATAACCGAGGACAAAATATGTCATTTCTCTTAGCAATAGGTGTCAAAGGTGCAATTCATCACCAATTAATTGTAGGGTCCTACAAAATGACTACCTACCAATATTTCATTAATGAATTAAGTACAAAATTGAATGGGACAGGATACCGTCTCACTCATGACAATGCTTCAATTCATGATGGAGCATTATCTCCAAATAATTACATCGAAAACCTGCCACTATATAGCCCATTCCTCAATCCAATAGAAAGTGTGTTTAGCAAAATTAAAGACAGCATCAGAAAAACAATATCAAGGACAAATGGATTTAGCTCCATGTCCTTTCCAAGCAGATTTGACATCGTCAAAGAGGCTATTGAAAATGAGCTGGAGAAAGAAGATTACAAAAACTTAAAAAACTATTTTATCCATATACGCCGCTTCTTTCCTAAATATCTTAAAAAATAAATGTGTTTGGTGATTACTTTATTTATTTATAGTTAAAAAAATATCTAACTTACATTTTATTGAAATAATTCCAAATAAATTCATACAATGTCATAAAATTACTAATAAACACCTGAAATTTAATTATCAATATTTTATATTATAAATGCTGACTACAAGTAATATTAAGAGCTTGTTAAGAGCTTGATCTCATAATTATATAAAATCAAAATTCAAGCCTTAAAATTTACTTAAATTTAAAACTCACTTCTAAAACCATTAATAAAATTGAATAAATGAAGTAAATAACTTCACATTCTCATAAATGGTAAGTCATCCACTCATGAACACACCAACGTGTATTAAAGACTTTTATATTTCGGATTTAGGTGTATGTGTGCTGTGTTTGTATGTAAAATTATTTTTCTGTCCCTTTCTCAATTCCTATAATAAAACTTTTAACTTTCGGAACATTAAATTTTTACGCACAGGTAAGTTTGTGCGTTACTATACTATAATTTTATCGATATTTTTAGATTATAGAAAATTTTATATTTCGGATTTAGGTGTATATATATTTCTATTTTTTGAAACTATATATATTGTGTGTGTATTTGATCACTTTTAAGTTAGACTATTTATTGAAACTATTTAAAATGTGTATTTGAGTTAGAGGGTCACTATTTTTGAATTCGATTTGTCCTACATATTTTTTTCGACAATTTTCTTAGTATTCGTGTTGACTTACATAAAAATACTAAGAATTTTAGAAAGAATATTCAGCAGGGGGTCTGTAAGTTAGCGGGCCCATATCCATCTGCTAAAATTATCATTTTCTAAGAAAGAATTTCCTAATAATATCAATGTTCCGTAAACCGTTTTAATGGCTTGTTTTGTTTCATTCATACCTTGAAAATTAGAATAAAATATTTTGCAAATATTAAATAAATTAGATACATTAAAACAAAATATTTATTGAGAATTTTGATAATGTAAGAACAAAATAGAATCCATTAGTGATGATCTGAAACGCTTCCTCGGAATAATAACGAATGAGGAATATTCTTTGATATAATATGGATTTGTTAAAAAAGCATTAATAAATATAGGGGATATTGTGTACATATGAACTTGAGAATAGAGAATATCTGGCTTAAAGTTTTACATAATTTATCTTTAAAATGAATTAAAATTTGAAAATTTCCCCAAAAATCCTGAAATAAATGATTTATCATCTCATATTAAAATTAAAATAACCAACTTATAAATATTTTAATAACAAAAATACTTTCATGACTAAAAACAAAAATTTATGACAAATCATGTTTCAACAGTTTTGTCATAAAATTATTTTATATGACCATTGTTCCGTTTATAAAGTGAAGTTTTATTATCAGGTAAAATATTTTATTGTAAAATTATTTATAAATATACACAAAATGCATCAGTTCAATATATATGTATATATATTTATTTTAAATATATTTATTTTAAATTATCTGAAAATCGATGTCTCTACCAAATTATTTATTCTTTAACAAAGGTTTGCGAAGTATTTATTTTAGAATTTCTTCAGTGAAACTGAAATACCATCTTAAAATTGTATATGATAAATAAAATCGTTTTCATTTTGATAATATCTTTTCTGAGATGGATTATTATTTTCATATTTAACGAAAACTGTTCCGTGAGAAAAGTTTTTTGTAAATATTAAATTGCGTTGGGGTCAATCTGGTGGTTTTATACAAGTTCTACCTTAATTTAGTTTTCAATTTTGACTTTTACTTTGGCAACTGCTTTTATATTCGTGGAAGCTTTTGAGTCGTTAATGTTGGCTTTTTCTGCATCATGCTTATGGAATCATAGATGTTACACCATTTGTATGGAATAATATCGTGTATATAATAGATAAGTTATAAATTAGTTATAAATTATTTTTCTTGAAATTATTAAAAATAAGATTTAATAATTTTTAATTGAAATTTTCAGTTTTTATATTATTCGCCACATATTTTTATCTTATTTGTGCATTTTAAGACAAAATGGCAAATATTTATAAAATAATATTTTTAGGTTTATATATTAACTTTTAAGAGTTTATCTTGTCAAATATGTAAAATATTGAGCAAATGAACTTTTTGGTATTCATAATAACATTTTTAAATGAAATTAATCTTCATCGTTTAATATTTTTCTCCTTGATTTTCTCGAAAACTCTAAGTAGTAAAATTGAATTCAATGGAATTTTCAGGGCAAAATTAAAAAAAGATTTCTGTCTGCAGGGACACGAAACTAATTTGATTATAAAGTTTTTATTGAAAACTACATTGAAAGAGATCATAGAAATATTTGCTCCAGCAGTCAATGTTCAATTTAATAATATATTTTAAGTTTAATTATTAAGTTGATATTTTTATTAATGTGGAAGTCAGAGGTACTAGACTGTCTTGTCTTTAAAAAAATTTTAATTTAAAATGCCTTAATTCCATAAAACGTTTATCGAAAGTTTATATACATCTTTTATTATATGTTGTGTAATAAAATATTAATAATAACTTTATTAATTAAAACTTCTTTCTTTCACATCTTCTTGAAATGGACTCATTTTTATCCTCTTTAAAACTGCAGCAAAGATGTTGGTTTGTTTAATATTATTCATCATGTAAATAATGAAGTACAAGTAAAATGTTGACTGTTGTGATTAAAAAATCACACAAAACAAATTTAACAAAATATTAATTTTGTTTAAATAATTAAAAATTGTGATAAAATAAATATTTGAATTTTGTTATATCATTATGTCAAATCATAACATTGGCGACCACGCAGCAATTCAACAGCATTCAGAAGATGCTATTTTGTGAATTTCAATCTGACCATGTCCATTCTACAGAAATAATCCACCTTTATAGTTTAGACAACTAAAATCCAAATTCAAATTGTCTAAAATATCAAATGATTCGACGAAATTTCATCACGTTATGGCTTATCTTCCTGCAGATGTCGCCGTCAATATTCCAGAGACAGTTAATGAAACTTATCAATGCATCAAAAGAATTATTACTGAAGAATTTTGCCAAGCCACTGACAAAATGTATTGAGTACGCACTTGAAAAATTTAATCTAGACGATTTAAAGCCCACACAACTTCTTCAGAGGATTAGTACGGCGTTCACAGATGCCCAAATAACAGACCAACGGTTATTGTGACACAAATTTATTGAAGCTCTCCCAAAGGATATTAAGCTCATAATCACAAGTTTTCAAGAAAATTCTACGGACGGGATGATGACAGGCATGGAAAATGAAACGCCATATTCGAATGACAATTTTAAAATCCAGGCATGATTGGATGAAATCGCGGAATTAAAAGAAGAAATATTCTATTTAAAAGAAACTCCAAAGAAATCGAAAAGCCTTTGTTTCTATCACACTAAATATGGAAAAACGGCAGGAAATGTGACAAACTGAAAGATGGATCCCGATGTGCATTATATATGCCGGGAAATGGAAAAACGTTTCGAAATTAACCACTGTCGAAGCGTGTTCTCAAAGCGGTGTCCCAGTAAATCAAATTTTTATTTTTAATAATAAAGACAAATATTTAGTGGATACAGGATCATCTGTTTCATGTCTGCGATGAAAATATTTCAAGTCAGAAATTCCATGCTCATCTCGACTTACAGCGACTAATTATTAGTTATTATAGTACTCCAATAAAATGTTATGGGAATAGGAATATTGATCTACGAATCGATGACTAAACAATTAGTTGTGTTTTCCATGTACGTGATGTGAAATCATTAGAAGCTCCATATACAAGTCCGTTTCATGTCTTAGAAAAGCAACCAAAATATTTCAAGTTATTGAATCGGAAGAATTTATCAGTTGATCGTCTAAAACCAGCATGACAATCAAATTAGGAGAGGAGAATTGTTGTGATTAGAAAAGCATAAATCATACAAAACCAATTTAACAAAATATTAATTTTGTTTAAATAATTAAAAATTGTGATTAAATAAATATTTGAATTTTGTTATTTCATTATGTCAAATCATAACATTGACATATATATTCTAAAATTTTTACATTGCGGTATTTTAAAATAATGAGTTTAGTAATTAATATGTGATGTTCAAATATAAGTGTGTGCAAATATTTTAAGTTTTGTTTAGAATTTTCTATTTATCAGCAAATTTTTCTAAATTATTTTTATAGTCGAATATTAACTAACTGATAACATTCAGAAATTTAAGTAAACCTACATCTTTATTTCACTTAAATATTTATCATATTACTCGATATAAATTACAACTCGTGATTAATAAATACAATAAATACGTCAAATTAACAAAATCTATATGAATATAAATGAACATCTCATTGAGAAATATAGACGAAAATGCCGACACGTTCATGAATTCCGAAATGATTTAGCAAATGGATACAGAATAAATGTTTAGTTTTTATTAAACATTATTTAACCTTATTTGTAATTAATTAAAGCAACCATTTATTACATAATGAATGATAGCAATGAAAAAATAAAAAGTATTAAAAATATATTAATAAACGGAAGTTCTTGATTAACCAATAAGAGTTTTCGACTCTCAATTCTTTGATTTGGTTGAAAGTTCGTTGCTTATTTCTATTACGTAGTTCTGTGAGGATATTTAAATAAAATAGATTTAATTCTCGTTTCAAAAAGATGTTAAAAACTTTAAAAAATTATAATAAATTTAAATTATGGAATACTGAAATGGCTTGATTGTAAAATTTAATATTTGAAAAAATAAATATTTATTGAAAACTTGTGGATGAATATTCCCTTTTGAATTGTTAACACATGCTTGCTGAACTAACCCTTTATATATAATTATATTAATGATAATAGTAATATTAATAAATTTCTCATTTCCCTTTCAAAGTTATTAAATAACATTAAATATATTTCTTCGTTAAATAAAATAAGAAAATATGATTAAAGGATTCTCGTAAATGTTTAATAATATGTTATTGTTAAATACCCATTAGTTAACAATTTATTCTAGCTCGCTTCTCATTGGCTGTTTCCATGATGCTAATCAATATTTCAAAATAGATTCCTTTATTATTATTCAGTAAATGTTTTCTTCGCCTTTAATAAACATTAATGGACTTACACAGAAATCTTCTCCACCTGAAACCGTTTTCAGCCCATCTGATGATGCTGCAGTGCCACTGATCGATGTGAGGAATAGATACAAACAAGAAAGTGACAATTACAGTGTGAATAATGATGAAAGAATTGTTGGAGATCAAAACAATAGAAAGGTTTAATATTTATTATTTATAATTCTAATTTTCTATTAATTTTGTTTCAGCTTTTATAAAATGATATTACAATTTCATTTATTTTTTGATTTATGTTTTATAAAATTAAATGAAAAACAAATCAAAGTTTATATAATTCTAAGTCAAATTATAATAAAATTTTATTAATTTAAATAATAATATTATTTAAACAAGGTTTTGCGAGGAAAATCTTTCAATATTGTAATATGTAAATGAAGAATTCGACAAACCGCACCAAACAACAACATACATTCACGCAATCTACAATTAAATTGCTAATAATATTAATAAAATTAATTAATCACTTAAATTAATTTACTTAATTACATTTTCGTATCGGTAACGAAGAAAAAAAATTAAATTAGTATATTAGTTGAATTATTTAAATAAACTTCTGTCCATTTGAACAGTTAGAACCGTTTTCATATCTTTTCAATTTATTTAGATGTTTTTATTATACAACTTCTTTAACAAGAAATAGTTCATGTGTTTTTGAAAAAGAAACGAAGCTTTCAAAAAAATCAAATATTAAATTTTAAATACCTCGCTCTTTTTTCACAACTAATTTTTGATTGAAATATTATCAATTAACGAGTTAATTGGACACTTAATTAAATTGGTACATTAATTGCAAATTTATTTAAAAAATCAACTAAAACCGTATTTTTCTAGAATTCATATTTGCGAGATATTTTACAAATTCGAATTCTAAATATTTTGCAATATTTATTACTGAATCTCAATCATAAATGATTTGATTTTCCTGATAATTAGTCGATTTAGACCTAAAATTAGGTGGTTCGTGCGTAGAACCGGCCATCGCTTCTCCAATATGTATTGTGTTTCAATCATATATACTATATATATATATATATATATATACAATCCCTATTATATAGTATATATAGTATATATATATACAATTCTATTTTGAAATCCCTAGTAAAACTCATATACTTGTTTAAATATTATAATTTTTAAATATAGATAAATAGTAAGTCTTTAACTAGTTTGTGTCAAAGAAAGTCTATAAATATGTGTCGTTTGACATTTTAACACGTTGGTTATCGCACAAATTTTACGTGACTTGCCCGAGGCACTAAAATGTATTTTTTTATTATGCGATGCCGGTCACCGGTGGCACCCACGGCCCTGTAGCCAAGTCGAGTGCCGGTCACCGGTGACCCCACGGCAGCCAACGTGTTAATCATGTTTCCAATTATTCTATAAACTTCAAATAGATGTATTAATTCCAATTAATTAGTATTTGGTCCACTTCAGAAATAATATTATTATGGTTATTAAAGCATTTCAATAATGACCATATATTAATTAGTTCCATCATGTGGTGACCGTATATAATTTAATACTTAAATTAATATCTGGGTTTGATGAAATGAAGAAAAATTCTGAATTGAGGTTTAATCAGTCGATTTTATTTGTCATGTTTGTACTTGACTATCAATGTACTAGCATCTTTCTTCGTAATAACCTCAACCATATACCAGTCTTTCTCAAAGTGGGCGATA
This sequence comes from Schmidtea polychroa, assembly GCA_959609185.1. NCBI lineage: Eukaryota > Metazoa > Platyhelminthes > Tricladida > Dugesiidae > Schmidtea > Schmidtea polychroa. The sequence goes on from CAUHTR010000106.1 coordinate 189,175, forward strand.
ACGCACCCTTGTTGGCGTTTGGGACCTAGAGGGGGCGTTGATGTGGGTTAAGAGGGCGATGGTAGATTTGTAATTTCATTTACTTTATATTTGAAATTTCACTAAAATTAAAACCTACCTACCACACAATTACGAATAATTAGTTTATATTTCTACCCTGTATGATGGTATAAAAACTTAAAATACTTAACATAGATTTCGTAGGATAACCCGCACGCCGTACGCAATCAAGTTGTAACAAATTCCTGTTAAATAACGCTATTGGAGCAATCCGGTAGCAATCGGCTGCTTCATCGATACTTGTCCTAACTTGCTCAGTACGATTGAGCGTCGAAAGAGATAAACGAGTTTGTGCGTGTTTGTCTTACTCCTTACGGTACTTGCTGTATTTAAATCCTATATAAAAGCTCTTAATTTTTCTTATACTTTCATTAGTGGTTTCGCACACTATCTTAAACAAGTATTTAAGTTCAACACTTTATTTACATATTTTTGAAAACAAAGCCATGTTGGCTGCTTCATCGATACTTGTCCTAACTTGCTCAGTTCGATTGAGCGTCGAAAGAGATAAACGAGTTTGTGCGTGTTTGTCTTACTCCTCTCCTTCCTCGTATTCGTAGTCGTATATCGCATTGCATTGTCTTCGATGTGGTCCTCTGTCTGAAGATTGGTTTCTGCTTTGATATTGTCCTCTGGATCCAAATTGTTTTTGATTTCTATCATAATTTCTTCCGTTGTAATATGCTTCTGTTTTAACTGAATTTCTTCTGATGTCCCAACATTGATACTTGAAATGACCATTTTTGGAACATTGAGAGCATTTTACGTTTGGGCATTCTGCTCGAATATGTCCTTGCTCTCCACACGCCCAACATCTCTGCAGTTTAAATCGCCTGGTCCCGTTCTTCCAGTCACTTTTATTTGGCATATTGAAGTTCGCGGCCTCATTGGTTCTAGAGTTAGAAAATATTGGCGTCTTATTCTGTTGGTACAACTGAGTTTTTCTCGGACTTTTGACTGTCTCCGCATATGATTTATTTTCATGTAGAGATGCTAAGGATTGTTCACTTGAAAGCTCTTTTTGAATTTCTTCCATTCTTGATATCACTTCCTTGGCCTTATCTACTGATTTAACTTCTCTTAATTTCAATTCTTTTTTTGTTTCCATATCTTCCATTGCATTCTGCATTAAAAATAACATTAATGCCGGTTTTGTTAATTTGTGTCGAAGAACATTGTCGACGAGCTTTTCCACTTTATTGAAAAATTCGGTGCACGAGTCATTTCCTTTTCGATATCTTAAAGCTGCGTCTAGATCCATGGCTAGATTTTTCCTTGGCTCGAACGCTTTTCTTAATCTTTCTTCATAGCCTGAATAATCGCTCTGTACTTCTTCATATTTCTGGATCAACTCTACCGACAAAAAGGCCTTGGTAACAATTTCTTGAATTTCTTGCGGTTGTTGAGTGAATTCGAAAAATCTCTTCAATTCCAAAATAAAAATTTCTAAATCACCATTTGGCAGCAATTGATTAGGTGGCTTGATATAGTTCTGGAGTCCTGGCGTGGTCGCCATGTTAGAAAAAGACATAGTTCACAGAAATATTTATTCACTACAAAAATCTAAACGGAACACACAATCGTTATACTATTTATAGTACATTGAATTGCGTAATCTACAAAAGGGAGAATTATTAGTTTAAGTGATACTGTTGACACAGAAGACAAACATACTTACTTAATTTAGTTATACAAGCATTCCCGCATCATTCAATAGATATCAAGGTCTAGTGACCTGGTTATGTAAGTAATTCTTTGGAAATTATTATATCATCTTACAATAATAAAATAAAATTGTAATAAAATATTTTAGAAATTCTTAAATATATTTATTAAAATAGTTTTTATAATATAATTGCTTATTTAAATTAGATTAATAAAATTTTATTTTTTTATTATCATTGTTATACTTTAAGAGGCAAGTATACGTCTGTGTCGTATTCTTAAAAATCGGCGAAATTGATACAATTAAAGAGCAATATGCTGCAGATATCTTGATAAAATGCAAATGGCGAGAACCTAGACTTGATCACAACACTGAAAAATTGGTATGATTACTCTTTTCTATTAATATAATAATAATAAATTTATAATAATGCTTCCAAAATTAAATTGTAACTGATTCTGAATAAAATTAACCTTAACAAATCTGACGATATTTAGAATAAGATAATTTTTAAACAAAAGATATAATATTGAAATCTTTGACTGAATCTATGTGAAAAGGTCTTATAAAACTTTACCAATTCAAACACGGAATATACGGATACGAAACTTACAGTCAGTATACATTTTCTAAATCACTAAAATGTAATATTAATTTTACAAATAAAACTATATATTTCAAATGTTTAGAAACACTATACTATTTCTAAATTGAATCTGCCATAGGTTAAAAATTTTGAACAGTGCTCAATGCATGCACGCATACACATTTGTAGCATGCAGTCAAAATCAGGTTAATAATTAAACACATCCTTGATTAAATAGACCCGGATATAATTAAATACGCTCTTCAACTTTCATCAAATTTATTTGCAACTTACTTATCTAAGGTATATCACGCAAATGTGACTCATTGTAACTACTTACTAGTAGTTTCAATTTGAAAATTGTGTACACTCATACCTCGCTATACGGCTGCTCTTTATACGGCTTTTTTTAAACGGCCTATTTTAATTACGGCACTTTTTCGATTTACGGCCTAAAATGTTTCGTTATACGGCCAAAAATCCTATTGAATTTATATGGAATTGTATCAAAATGTATTTGATTCGTTATGCGGCGTTTCGCTTTGCGGCCAACTTTCCTGGAACGTATCTAGGCCGTAAAGCGAGGTATGAGTGTACTATACTTACAGTTAAATAAGTAAGTTGAAATTAAAACATTTGCCTAATCTTAAACTATAAAATCTAAAAAAGATATTAAGAAATACATAGTTATAATAATTACATCTCTCTCACACTGAGTTTAATCTAATTTAATTTAATTTAAATCAAATTAAGTACTTTAATGATTATTATTATATGAATAAAAATATTAGGATCACACCCAAATTGCAGCTTACCGCTTTTGCCCAATTGGCTTATTTTATAATAGTTGTAATAAAATTTGCAATAATTGTGTATAATTTTAAATACAAATAAATATTTTGTTTGCAAATTGTTGAAAAAAAATTCAAAAAATAACTAAAGAAATGTTTTAACTTAATTTCCATGAAAAATTTTAAGTGGTTATAAATTTCATTTTATAATATTCATATCAATTATCTAGACATGAAAGCAATAACGTATTAACAAGTTCAGTTTATTGTAAATGTAACTGATAATTTTTGGGCGAAAACAATGTCTGGAAATCTATTTCTTGATATAGATAATGGAAATTTTCGGATGGCTAATAGTTAGCAGCTATTCGAAATAGGAAGCAAGCATAAATAGGAAATTATAAAATGTCGCATAATCTTGACAGAGAATAAATATTTACAAATTAGGATGTGAAAGAATGGTTCGATGTAAAAATTTTTCATAAAATCACTTTTGTTGATTTATTTAATTTCATTTACAATTTGAGACGTTGAAAGAATTAGCAAAAAAAGAGTTTTATGCATTAAATTTCAATGACTCTAATAATCGTTCACAAAACTGCATATGTTTATTGAAATCATCAATATCCAGTTATTGGGCCAGCTGTATATTAATGCAGTGGAAGTAATAGTTTCTTGGTGAGTAGCCTTCAATGAAGTCTTCCAGGCACCAGAATTTTAAGATAACCCCATATATTTGAACCACGGTTAATTCAATTTCCTCCTTTAATTCGACTTATTGGGTAAGTTAATTGTTAAACCACAGAACAAGAATTTTAATAGATTTTTATTAAACGTAGTATATTTTTTATAATTTTCTAAGATCCTAGCAAGCATTTCCCCCTGAATAATTCGATTCCTTCGTTTATTAGAATTCTTTTTTGGGTCAGTTGAAAGTATCGAATTAACTGGGTTTACCAGTATTTATAATTTTTTTATTAAAAGCAAATATTTTCGAATTTACTTTACTTACTATTCCAGATATTAGTTAAGCCAGCGGTGACTATGACAGTAAGAAGCCCCCAAAACATTTACTCTATATTTCATTGTAAAGTAATTTAAAAATGAAGCAAAATAATTAAAAATAAAAATAAAAGAAATTCCATAATTCCATAAAACAAACTAACCATAACTAGACCATAAATGAATTAAACAAGTGGAAAAATGATCCAAACAAATATTTAATAAGCATAAATAAACAAAGACGAATACAAGATATTAATGGACGTCGCCAAATTCCCTTGTAGAAACTAGACGAATATTATTCAAATACGGTAAGATGATAGAAATTGCTTTAATTGGATTATTATTATCCTATTTGTTTATCATCATAATCGGGTCAGTGTGAGGCGGGTTCAAATTATTCACCTGAACCCGGTCCGTGCTTATTCTGCTGCTGTACTTTTCCAATGTATCGAATTTACTGCACTAATATCATTTCAAAATAAGTTTGAATTATATGAAAACCATAAAAATAATAAAATTTACAAATAAATGAAATAAATAATAAAAAAATCTCCAGCAAAGATAATAGAAATTAAATCAAAAAGGAATTTGAATTTGTTTAAATACACTAACATACACATACCTGCTAACACACAGAATCAGGTTTTATGTACAAATGTGTTTTGGTCACAATTTAATGAATTTTATGCCAAAAAATTCATCAAAGTAAGTAGTTTGTAAATTGTTATTTTACTTTTTGTAAATTTATAAGCTCTAATTAAATTTTGATGAGGTTTTTCGTTAAGTTAAACCATTGGAATCGTTTTACTTGTTCACAGCCAAGTATAAATATGCAAGAGAGTAAAATAAATAAACGTATTCGGACCATCAGGATATTGTGACAGCCTATTTGTTAAATGCCGTTAATCCGGTAAATTCATGTGCCGCTGTAGACGAAGGCTTTAAGGTTGGTAGTACACCCTAAAGCTTCGAATAAAACTAATGTTGGTGTGCTTTCATGCTACACTATCACATTCGCAACAAGTAAGTCGATCAACTACGGAGCACAACAGTTAGGAATAATTTAATTAAGAATAAGATTTTGGAATCACACCTAACTTTTAATTTTTCAATGAGACCTCGAATCTTATTTCCAGAACCTGAAGGACTCGTCTCACTAAAGTTCAGTGAGCAAGGTGATAACGAGTAAAATAAATTGATTAATTCAACTTTCATATTTGTAGTGATTCTTCCAACACATTGCCAAGAATCTATAGGTAAAACAAATACATAATTAACACAAAAATTGCTGAACAGTAATGAATTAATGAAATAAATGGTAAATTGAAATATCGAATTTTAGAGCAGTTATGATTTTCATGAAGAATAAAATTAACGCCATAAAAGAATAAATGAATCAACGAAGTCCATTTATAAAAGGAACAACTAAGGTCTCATAAAATAAATAAATAAATTAGCAAATGTTGTCCCTCATCATTCTATTAGATAGAATCCGTGACAGTCAAATAACACGTAGACCGATTGTTTCATTTCTTAATAAAATGTATTAAATCCAACATTGTTGGTTCACAATTTTAACCATATTGTTCAGTCCATTCACTATTTCAAATTGCGATTGATGCTCTTCTAATTCCTATAGAACTATAAAGTATAATTTTAAATTCCGATCTATTGATCATATCACTTTTATTTTGTTGTCTTCTTTGACACCTTTTAGGAACTGGGCATCATATATTTCCAAAGACATCGACTGGTTTCAGATATTGATCTGTATGATTTATCAATGTTATATCAAAAGGTTTGCGACGATTATCAGATTAGACTTATCTGTATTCATATTCATTAGCGTAACATCCTTGATATTATCATTGAGGTAAATATTGTAATGATTCTCAAAATTTCCTTGCACAAGCCTAACATAATTAGCATTATTCTGTATTGAAAGTTGGTAATCATTTGTATTAGTAATTATAATCTTAAAATTTGCATCATTTTTAGAGTCTCTTGTCGACCAACCAATTGACACGATTTCATCTATTATAGTTTTTATCAATTTTAGATAAGAAAACTGAATCTAAAATTTAAAAAACAAAGGCACACTTACACCAAACTTGCAAAGAATTAAAAATGTACACGGATTTTTTTACACAGAAGATCTGATAGGGTGCATATCCTAAGACGAGAAATGCTCCAATTCATTTTACAACACCAAAAGTAGACAAACTTTACCTCGATAATGTTTGCTGATTCGGAAGCGAGTGAAATTGTTCTGACATAGACTTCCAACAGTAGACATTTCGATGTCTCATCCGAAATGAGGAATTCTATACATCGGAATAACACCCTGTAGTAGCAGTATTCAGATTCATAATTAGTACAAACACACATTAGAATGACTGAGAAATTGATAGAATAAAAATCGTAAAATCCACGTCGTCAATAATTCTCCGAGACAGCTAAAGTGAAAATGCTGCGTATCAATGATGTGTCAGCAAATTTTCTGTACTTTGTGAATTATCTGACGTTTAAATCAATACAAGTTCTGTAACTCATTACGGGTAACGTTGAAATTTCTCTTTCATTTCTCTTTCATGCTGTCAAATCTCTAGCCTTATATAAACTTCACAGCGACACTAATACCTTAGTGACATCTAACAAATTACTATTGATTACCACCAAGGAACAGAAGTTTCGAAATGATCCAGAACGCAGTTGTATGATCAGTAACGGTAAGTTTCTTTGTAAATTGTATATTGATTATTCTGAAGATGAGATCACAAGCTAAGAACACAAATTAAAACATCCAAAATTGTAAGCATGATGAGAAAACATATTTTTACATTCATCAGTATTCAACTTGACTACAAGATCCTTAAAGAACTTAAACACACTAGTCTTCCAATTCTTATATGACACAAATCTTGGGCAAATACCGCACCACGTACAATGTATACAAAGAAATATACATTGGAGGTACACTTAGGAACTTTCACCTAAGAGTTAAAGATCATCTGGATCCTGCTGAAAAATCCTCGTAATATCGACATCTCCAACAATGTTACCCAAGAAAGAAGAAAAAATATTTCAATTAAGATTTATACAAGTGATATTTAAAAAAATTTCCTATTTAAAGAGGCAATTCAATTCATTAAAAAAATCCAACAATCAACACTAAAAAGGAAATCAGTAAAATCGCCAGGTTGCCCATTTGTTAACTTAAGTTTTAAGTTTGAATTTTTTAAAATATTCTTTAAATAATTTTTAAACTTTTTTAAGCTTGTACTGTTTATTTTATTCAAGTGAGACATCCGACAAAAATATTTTACACCATTACTTTGAAAGTCAAAAATGCTAAAGGTAATCGGATGCACTTGTAAACAGTTTCTGTGTATCGACTAATTTTTTAGTCCGCAGAGGTGATTATGATTTTTCATACACCATGTTTACAAGTTTACAGATTTTTTTTCTGTGACCAAGCTATTTTTCAAGCGATGTGATTTCCAGTGTACCGGGGAAAGTATACAATAGAGTTGAATCAACAATATTGTATACTTACCTGGCGCGAAGAGAAATCTTCGTGTCTCCCGCATAGTACTGATGAGAGCCAAAAGCTCGAAACTAGTCTACTATTGGGATTTGCACTGGGTATCACAAAGCTTGTACTGTTTATTTTATTCAAGTGAGACATCCGACAAAAATATTTTACACCATTACTTTGAAAGTCAAAAATGCTAAAGGTAATCGGATGCACTTGTAAACAGTTTCTGTGTATCGACTAATTTTTTAGTCCGCAGAGGTGATTATGATTTTTCATACACCATGTTTACAAGTTTACAGATTTTTTTCTGTGACCAAGCTATTTTTCAAGCGATGTGATTTCCAGTGTACCGGGGAAAGTATACAATAGAGTTGAATCAACAATATTGTATACTTACCTGGCGCGAAGAGAAATCTTCGTGTCTCCCGCATAGTACTGATGAGAGCCAAAAGCTCGAAACTAGTCTACTATTGGGATTTGCACTGGGTATCACAAAGCTTGTACTGTTTATTTTATTCAAGTGAGACATCCGACAAAAATATTTTACACCATTACTTTGAAAGTCAAAAATGCTAAAGGTAATCGGATGCACTTGTAAACAGTTTCTGTGTATCGACTAATTTTTTAGTCCGCAGAGGTGATTATGATTTTTCATACACCATGTTTACAAGTTTACAGATTTTTTTCTGTGACCAAGCTATTTTTCAAGCGATGTGATTTCCAGTGTACCGGGGAAAGTATACAATAGAGTTGAATCAACAATATTGTATACTTACCTGGCGCGAAGAGAAATCTTCGTGTCTCCCGCATAGTACTGATGAGAGCCAAAAGCTCGAAACTAGTCTACTATTGGGATTTGCACTGGGTATCACAAAGCTTGTACTGTTTATTTTAAATAATAAGTTATAATTTAATTAATTTAAGTAAAATTCTATATATTGATAGTAGAATTGCTTAAAAAATAAATTGAAGAAATAAATTAAAATTTGAGAAAATATCATATCATTTATTATTTAACAAAGAATTACTGATACCGGCGGCAATATTTTTAAATTAATTTTCATGAAGCGTAATTGGAAAATAGTTTTAATTATTTAACAATTTTGGTCACATTTTTGATATTTCATTTATAATTTTTGCATTGTTGATGATATTTGATGAAAATGGCATTGGACGCGGTACTGATACAATGCAATTACATTGAGCATACTACTTTTAAATAATCTATTTAATTAATTTTTAAAGTTAATATTTAATTTTTAAATATGTATTTAAACATGGTTAAATAAGTGAGATAATATTTTCAATTTCGTTTTTACAATATAATATTAGCCATCCACTGTCTTGGTTCTTTGCCATTCCGGCAGCTTCTTATGATAATATCATCAATGTGTGGTTTAATATTATTTAATTGACAACAAATTATCATATAGCGTTCTGTTCTAAATTTTAGCTTTCTCTAATTATTTATTTTTTCCAAAATCCATTTTTTTCAATTTCCAAATAAATTTTCCTTTCTTAAAACTAATTAAATTTTGATATAAAACAGATTATTTTACATATATTATAAGTTAAAATCATCTAACTCTCCTTTAATCTATTAATTATGATTTCACTTATCTTCATTTTTTTATATCATAGATCAATTTGTTGTTTTCTATGCAATATCTTGATCTATATCGAATTTCTACATAGTTGGTAATGTCTCCAACGGTGGGCGTTTTGAAGATTCTGATACGTAATAAAGTTACTCTAATTCTTTAAAGTTGAAATGATTGACTAACAGTTTGGCTATTTTTGATATTCATTGCTTATATTTTCTTTCTTCGGTGGCCGTCGGACAGATTTTGACGAGATCATTGAACATTTATTATGAACATTTATTAATCCACATTTTACATCTTCGTGTCGTTTCCGACACAACTCAAAACACGAGTGACTTTACCACTTGACACATATTAAGTGAACAACGTTTGTACTGTGTCAAATGATTGAATGTCTAAGAAAAGTGAGTAAATCGCTGCGTACACTCCGTAAATTGTAGCAATATAAATCTGCAATTGCAATGTGCATATAGTGCAAATAAAGATATAACATAAACGGTAGCAGTATCCAGTTTTCCAACTCCTAAAAGTATACAAAGTGTAAAATCTTTGTAAAGATAACTTTCAATAAAAAAAAATTACACTTGGTGTTTCCTTGTTACCATTGCTGTGTCGTCTTGGTTATTGGGTAAGAAAGATTATTAAATTCAATTTTCGCTGACTGTGATTCAGTCAGGTAGTATTTAAAATTCGCGAAATATTTTGGTTTTTCCTTATCGGTTCATTGGTTAATGGTGCTACGGCGGAGTAATAGTCGGCGATTTTACCTCAAACTTGCGTTGGTCGTAAAGTTCCTTAAGTTGAGCTATCATCACCATCGGCTATTACTCTCATTATAGAATATGAGTATTAGCTCGACGACAAGTGTTATAAATATAGTGGTAAGTTGGGTCAAAAGATCTTATTTCATTATTTATAGGAAGCAAGAATTCTGCCGTTAGTTCGTTTCGACCTGTCGAAATTATCTAATCATTAACTAATCGTTTTATTCGAACATTATGCCTCAGCACTAATTCTGTCGCGCAATGGCTATGAAGTGTGAATTATTAAAAATTAGAAGTTTATTTAATAAATGTGATAAATTCTATCAAATTAATCACATTGACCTTTTCATTAGGTTAGTCTTAATAACGACCTATCATTATTAATAATAACCTATTAATTAAATTAACTGTAACATATATAAGACTTATATAAGACATATATAAATTACTCGAGGTCCAATTAACACAATACCTCCAAGTTAAATTGAAATGAAGTATCGATTCGATCATTCAAAGCAATAGTTACTTTAATCAGTCGGGGAACATGTTTTTGGTCATAATTTCAGATGATCATCAGCATGTCCGTGAATTAGGAAATTGGCGCATTCTTAAAGCCAGGATGTTTCAAAATTCCACAGTTCAGCAATTCAGGTTGCCAGAAAATAAATTTAATGTACAAGAGAAACACGGGCTTATCGACTAGCAGATGGTGCACGTTAATAAATTCCCACTTGCGGTATACATTTGTTGAGGATACCTAAATGGAAAATAACATAATAAATAAATAAATTAAACAATATCCTTATCTCGACAGCTTGCCAGTGATAACAGAATTACTAGGAGAAGGCGGTTAAACAAAAAAGGGGGAAAAATATATCGACATCTGTCAGAGATAAGGCTGACATAGCGGGGAACGCAGAAGAAAATGGAAATGGGAAAACAAAATCTGTCACCAGTGCCATAAACAAAATAACTATATAAAGGAAAACTGATGGACACGAAAAGAGAACAAAATTTGGAAAAGCGGGAACAAGAATTGAGACAATTGTGAGACAATTTGGGAGAGACAATTTGTGAAACAATTTGAGAGATAAAATTATTGGATAAAAATTAGACAACGTCGGACGAAACGTTATTGGAGAAACGATTGTGAAAAATAATTGTAAAGAAAATAATTCTGAAGAATAATTGTTGGAGAAGGTTTGAATAAAAGAATTAGTTAAAAAATTAAAAGAAAAGAAGTTACTTGATTATTTGAATAAATTTGCGAAGAAGGTCAAAGAAAACAACCAGCTCAAAGTCCCAGTTGATATACCAATTAATAATTTGTAATCTTTTAGTCCGGTATTATACGCAAGTGCTATTCCTCACCGAGTGTTGTAATAAGCATTGTATAGTCACCAAGCAGAGTGTTGAATTTATTGTCAGTGTAAAGAGAAAGTTTATTTGTAATTATCAATAAAGATTCCTGTTGTCAAGTGTTATTTGTGAATCAGTCAAAGACACGTGTGGAGTCAGAATAACATTTATTTTTATCACCAACTCAATAACCCAACACATTTAAGAAGAACTGTTGAAACTATTTTTGGCTACTCGAGCTTCACATGTTATTGGTTTCTTTTGTTTCCTTGTCATATGAAGGCTGTCGAAGATCAGTCAAGTTGGTCATAGGATCGCTGGCAGATATTTGTGGTGCGAAGTTTAAAGACGGTTTAATTAGGTCGAGACTAGAATCTCGGTCAAAAATTTCAAAATTTTACTAAGAATTCCATGACAACAAGTGCAAATATGTTAGTTACATTTTCTAGTATCAAAATATATGGTATGCACAATAAGTAGTGGTACTCGTATAGAAATAAATAAATAAACAGAAACATATTTCGTATTTACAGTAAACAACTCATGAAGGGTTTATCTCAAAATTTTCACCGACACATTTCCCCAGCTTTTAACCAGGTTTTGAAAGACGATTTTGAAGAAATTCTGATACTTTTCGCCCATAAAATGCGTCAATGCATCTTTCAAAGTCTTTTATCGCAAACTGTTGGCCTCATAGGAATTGGTTGAGGTGATGTAACCAGTAGAAATTTAATGAAGCCAAATCCTGAATGTAGAGAGGATGGGGAAACATGTTAAGCCCAACTTTCAATTGTGCTCATTGAAACTGTACATTGAATGGGAGCGTTATCCTGTTGGGGTTAGCGAAAAAAACCAAAAATTCACATATAAAAGGAAGGCATAACTAAAATGGGTAAAATCAATAAAAGTGCAAAATTAATTAAAATTTAATAAAAATCAAAAATCAATATTGAACAGCGGTATCGGATATGGTTGAACACCAAATTGATAGACGAGTTCAGAAATTATAATGAAAATATAATAAAGTGTTCACAGGGAAAGTTATAAGCGAAAAAACAAATTAATTAAAATTAATTAATTTGTAATTGGAAACTCGAGCCCATGGTAAACCCGAACGCTGAAGGAAACCCGATGCGTAGTGAGACCCGTGCAATAAGATAAAAAAGGGATTATTTTGAGTCCTAATCAAGGGTAAACAAACTAAAACAATCAGAAAACCCTCAAATATTGATTTAGGATTTCCGGGGAAAAAATTAAGTACAATTCCCTAGATAATTGGCCTCTCATAAACAGTATAAAAAAGAGCTCAGAAATGAACAAGTCGCCATTTGGTCGAAGAGAAAAAGAAAGAGGAGAAGCAGAAATCCTGCGATCAGTAATCGAAAGAAGAAATATAGTAATTCAAAAAAGGTAAAAGAAAAGTTGATTGCGCCTTGGGTTTCTACCTTATCGAGTAAAATATTATCTGGAGAGAAAGGTGCAAATAGTGATAAAGTGTAATTGTGATAAGGATTGAATAAAATTATTCTGTGTTGGGTTTGATTTATTTGGTTGAATTAGAACACGAGGAGTCAGAAAGAGAATCGACTTTCAAATAAAAACCCAACAATACCCTGCTTTTCATTTTAGAGCTTCCTTGCTACTTGCTTAAGTTTGAATCAGGGGCTATTAATTTTAACACCACTTTCTGCGAAATCAGCCAGGATAATGCTATTAACATCCCAAAACACAGTCGACATGATCGCCATTGGATGACATGTTGATGACCTCATCTTATAACATACCTTTCCAAACAGTTTTCACTTTTGAAATTTCTGTTTAAACTGTAGAACATATAGTGAAAATGGTATCTCATCTATAGTAATAATATCATCCAAAAACACTTTACAACATCGTCAAAATTCATAAGGTCCTATTCGCAGCACTACAGATGTTGATTTTGCATTTCAGCAGTTAAAAACGTAGTACCATGCAAGAGCATTATTTTCTTATGCCACTTTCACTGAGTAATGGAGTGTTTTTATTTACACTTATGCGCTTTGTTAGCTCTGATTGAAAATTTCTTATCAGTCTGAACAATTTTTCTCTGGGTTTTTTTAGATTTCATTCCTGGCATTCTTGGCTTTTATTATCATAAACTGAGTTTATACCACTCTGGTATTAATTGTACCAACGATGTTTGTTGGGTTTGAATGGCACTCACCACCATAAATATCACTCAGGTCTTTATCGAGGTTTAGAGAAAGCGAATGAAACTGCGATGGAGATTTTTAAATGAGTGCTAAAATTGATTAATTAACTAATAACTGATTAAGACAAATACCAGTATATATACCAGTATACATGACTGAATAAATATATTTACAGTCCGGTTTATTTCATTTATTTCTTATTTGGCACACCACGTACATTTGTTTAAATAATTATTTTTAGTATTTTTTTAATTTAAAAAATGAATTGGAATTTTTATAAATATTTTAATATTTTTCTTTTAACGTTAACGTTCAATAATAATAATAATTATTATTATTATTAATACTCTTATTATTATTATTATTATTATTATTATTATTATTATTATTATTATTATTATTATTATTATTATTATTATTATTATTATTATTATTATTATTATTATTATGATTATTATTATTATTATTATTATTAATATTATGATTATTATTATTATTATTATTATTATTATTATTATTATTATTATTATTATTATTATTATTATTATTATTATTATTATTATTATTATTATTATATAATAAAAAAAATTGCCAGATTTTTCACTTTCTGCCATATGACGGGTGAGAGCCTAATTTTTCTAAATATTGAAACCATGACAGGTAGCATAATTAATTAAAGAGCATTAGCAGACATTTATTCTCTTCAGCTTTCAAAATTTATTGAAAACGAAATTTTTCAATAGAATGACTTTTTGATTAATTAATTAATACTCTAAAAAAATAATTGATATCTATAAATCGAGGCTCGAGTTGGGAAAGATTTCTAATGAAATCAGACGGCTAATTATACAACTGACAAATTAAAATTAAAAAATTCGTTATTCACTTAATTTCGATTACAATAAATACTTAAACAATGAATATTTATTTTTATTATATCAAATTGATATTTAATAAATAATAAAGAATTAGTCAATTAATAGGGGAAGCTATAATATAATGAATTTAATATCATAATGTCTGACATGACTACTATAGATGTCGCACTGGGCAAAAATATCTGAGCCATGCCAACTTTGTAGGATATAGAAAAATAAAAAAATGTTTGGAAGATAAAATTAACAAATTATATATATGCCATAAAGTGGTATATTTGCTTCAATTATGCAATATTTACTATCTAAACGTGTTGGCGAACAAAGTGTAAATCAATAATTAAAAATTTTATATGATAAGATTTTAATTAGTAAAATATTACAATTATTTAATAACATAATTAAAAAGTATATGTCTTACTCATTAATTTCTTGTGCTAATAGACTCAATTAGTTATTAAGATTTATACCAAAGGTAAATAATAATTATTCACAAAAACTGGTCAATTTTAATTGAAGTGGAAATACATTTGTAGACATTCAAACTTCAAATTTGTTGAAAATGTCGTATGAAAGCGGATAGTTTTTTTAATGAAGAATTGTACACTTTATAAAGTTTTGTACTTTCTTTTGGAATGAAGTTTTTTTAACAATATATAGCTTGCTAAAGGCAAATTTGGATTTGTGATTATTGCTGAACACTAAATGACTTACATATTGTAGTGCCTCTGACTTTCAAATTAATAAATATATTAATTTAATAATTAAATTGCAAATGCATTATTAAATTAATTAAATTAAAATACATTGTAATTTTCCGTTGTTTTAATTTTAATCAAATTCACTTGAAAAAGGCAGTGCCAAAAATTCGTGAATATCAAAAACATACTTTTCTTTCAAAAAATGTCCTCAAAACTCTGGAATTGGAACAATTTGCTTCACCTCTATATCGAATGTACATTAAAAATGATAAATTTCGTAAAGCTGCTGTTGATACTCGTACTCGTCGTCGGATCACAGAACATCCAGTCAATACACACGTCAAGAAGAAATCAACAATTACGTTCGGATAATGGAGACTGCACCATCGCAATTGAATATCCAAACAACCCAAAAATAGGAAAGTCGTATTCAATGAAATGTAACGTCATTCCTAAATTCACAAGCACCAGATACACTTTGTACAAAGATGTGGAATTCGATCAATATATTTTACCAATTAATCTTATGTTCCTACACAAATAATTAGCTTAACTTAAATTAAAAATTTAATAATAGATAATTTTATAAATGCTAAATATTACCAAATTTTTCAAGAGAAATTGTAAATCGTGTGTTAATCCCATTTTATTAATAGGAATTTCGAAAATGAGAAATATATTAAGCTTCAAAATGTATGAATGCCGCCGCTTCATGAAAATAAGCGCAATTCGGAAATATTAACTGTAACGAGTTGGAATAAAGATAACGTATCTTTTAAAAGCACTAATGAATTATTTCGATACTTTTTTAAAAAAATTCTCGCCAGGTAAAAATAAAGTAAAACAAGATCGAACATTACCCAGAGTTATTTATTGAATTGAAAGAGATAAAGAAGCTCTGAAACCATAATTAAAACTTATCCGTTTCAAATTTAACATAAAATTTTAAAGTCAAGAAATTTAACAAAATTTATTTTCAATAATGAATGCAATAATAATTCTAATAATACTAATAATAATAAATTATATTTTAATTATCTTTTAATAAATCAAAACATCTTTATAAAAGTCTTTCCTAAGAATTTTGCCATTAATTTAGGGTTTCCATTTAAACAAAAGGAATTCATTAAATAATTTCCATATAAAAATCAATACTAAAAATCATGGAAAATTTAATTTATGTAGGTAGATTATTTCAGTAAATTTCTCATTATTAAATCAATTATTTTTTATATACCTGATCTCCTGAGATTGACATTTTGCCAATAGATGGACTGAAGATCCATTATAAATTTATATTTTGTTAGAAAATAATTCTTGTAATTTCTTTTTTTACCGATATATTCAGCCGCATTTATCATATTTATTTTTACTCTCAAATTATGAAGTAAACCAGATATCAAGAACAGAAATTGCAATCCATATAAGGTTACAGTGTCAGTACATTAGTAGCTAGAAAATAGAGGTTGTAGAACCGATACTCGTATTATTAATTATTAATCACAATGGCGCCTTTAGGTAATTCTTTTTAGGTAATAATTTTAGATAATGTTCTTGACAAGTACACTCATTATTAAAATATAAAAACCTGCTTTTACCAAATATTATATTACCCAAACTCGTCATCCCAATTTTTAAAGAATTTTGTTTAAATGAATAAAATTATTTGAAATTCTTTTGAAATGGATACGCTTTGAAACCCATGTCAATTTG
>CAUHTR010000107.1:0-115000 GCA_959609185.1 Schmidtea polychroa
CAGCAGTTCAAATAATTAATCAAGAACCAGAAATAGAAAAAATATGTCTCGAACGTTTGGATGAATATAATAATCAAGCTTTAGGAACTCAAGTTGCCATTGGTCGAGATTCTGTTGTTTTTTAGTGTTGGACGGGATATATTAATGAAAAGAACAATGAATGAATCGGTTGATGTTACTATTGAAAGAGATGGTTTATTAATGGAGAATGATTATTTATTAAAAAGTGCTAATATGATTGATAAAAGTGTTGTGGAATCTATGCGTGGAAGTTACTATAGAGTGTAGTAGTGATGCGGGACGTAATAAAATAGTACAAGGTATATTGCAAGAATTAATCTAACGACCAATATAAAAAATATTACAAGAAAATATACAATATTTCTAGTATTAACTGATTTTATATATTTTATTTCATTAATATTTTCCTTATTTTTCTTTTATAGTTCACCAATAAGTTTATGAAAAATTTCAAGTTTATGAATAGCTTGAATGGTATCTGAAAATCGTAAATTGATGGTTGACATTTTAAATATTAAAAAAATAAAATTTGATGTAATCATCTTGTTGATAATAAATGCATCCTTGTAAATATTAATTCAGATTTAATCATTCTTGTAATTATTGCTTGATATTTAATCATTGTTTTGATTTTTAAATTATATATTTTCACATTTCGTCAGATTTCATCATGACGAAATTTGACAAAGAATAATTTAATCTGATTTAAAATATAAAAGAATGATTGGAAATAATTAAAAATAATTAAATATGATGGAATCCAATTTAATTTGATTAAATCTAATCAGAATCATCTTTTTCACAATCTTTATAAGAATTTTTGTATTCATCAGGATCGTAAAAATTAGAATTATAAGAATAATCATCATTATTATTATCATTATTTTCATTATTATTTTCAAAAGAATTTGATGATAATATTTCCTCATAATTATCATCACTGTCATCATTATCATCATCATATGAATTCATGTAATAATCCAAGTTTTCAAATACATCAGATATTTTTTCATATTCTTGTTCTGGTTTCATTTTAGCAATATCAACATCTGTATATTTTGTTTTCAATATTTTATTTATTTGCTTCAACTTGTGTATGATGGGGATCCTATCATTTCCAAATGGAAGTGTATGAATTCCATCAGATAAAATAAATCTTTTATCATCATAATTATTTTATGCAATTTTATTTGATTCTTGTAATTCTAAATCATGATCAACAGATTTAATTTGATGGACTGTTACTATTTGTTTCTCTGAATCTGGTTCCAATACATCAGCATAATCTTGATGTTTAATTTTTTTAGTTACAGATTTTTGGATTCCTTTATTTTTATTTTCTTAAATTGTATCTGAAAAAACCTGGATTTTCCATTTCAAGAGAATATTGTTTTGATCGAACAAATATAAATTTAATTATTGGATTGTTGGGTTTCTCATCTTTGAAATTAAACAGTTCCCCAGTTATATTTATTAAATTTCTCAATATTTCTTTATTAGATATTTCCTTGTATATATCAGGAGAATAAACTCGCAAAAACATACTATCAGTGTCCATTGCATGCAGTGATATTCTATCACCGAAATGTGGTACTAAGATATCATAATATGTTTCATACATTTGTAATTTAGATAATTCTAAAATACTATATCCAATAAACATTGGTTTATTATATGTTTTTTCATAATTTCCAATTTCAACTGCAACTAAATTTTTTGAAAATACTTGTGCATTTTTAAATGTTGGTTTTGAAATCATTCTATTATATCTTGCAAAACCTTTTTGACTGTTTGTTAATAATTCAATCTTTGTATACTTGTCAATATTTTCCATGGTTTTTCCAAATACAGATAATTTGTACATCGTATCTCCAAATGCATCTTTTGCTCTTTTACATTCATTTCTCTTTTTAATATTGTCTTGAATATATTTTTTCATGAATGGTGCTTGTCTAAATTTTATAATATTTTGAACTTGTTCAATTATAATTCCATGTCTAACATAGAATTGTAACATTCTATAATGTATGAGATAATTTGTTTTATCTGTTTGATCACATATTAATTTTATACTAGTGTGTTCATTTTTATTTTTTTGCCATGGGGATAATTCATGTTTTTCTATTTTTTTCTAATAGGAATAAATGGGAAATGTTGTGTTATTTTATACTATCTGGATATTTTAAATCAACTTCTAGAAAATATCCAGCATCTGAATCTTTGGGAGTATTTAATATTTTGTTTATTAATTCATTGGTTACTTGTTTATCATCTGGAACATCAACCCATTCAAATGAAGAAATCGGTAAATATTGTGTCATTATTCCTGCATACAAAGCAGTTGCATCGATGTATAAAATTTCACATGAATTAGTTATACAGCTGATTACCATTTCAAATTTCTCTTTTGTTTTTATTTCAACACTGAAATCATCTATATCTTTGAATAAAGTTCAATAAACATGTTTATAATTAAATGCAGTTATACATCTTTCACCCATGGAAGAACTAATTCCCCCTCAAATATTATTTTTATTATATTGAACATGTTGATGTCTGATAATAATTCTATGCTTTGGTTTGAGTGAGAACCTTGGTTCGAACTCAAACCTTTATCTTTATTCGAAATCATATAATATAATAACATATCCCATGCTAATGATGGTAGAGTAATATAATTATAAGCTTTCAATGGTAAAGTTTTTACAAATTTTTCAAAACAATCAGCGAGAATATAAACATCTAGACTTAGATACACATCTGTATATTCTTCTATATTTTTACAATTAAATAATTTCCACATTTTTCTAGCTCGAGTATATTCTTTTTCTGATATATTTGATTGATCTAATATTGAATAAAATCTTTTATGTGGTGGTAATTCTATTTCTTGATATCTATCGAATGAATCAATGTAATCATATGGATATATTCCTTTTGCTAAACGTGTTGGATATTCTTCAATTGGAATATTATATTTTTCCAAAACATGCTCTATTGTATTTTCAAACCCTTCGGTTGTCATTGTTTTTGATATCGAATCTAAACTCGAACCAAAGAAATAGAATCTATAAATTTTAAGCAACCATATTCCACACATTTATATTTTTCTTTTGTTAAACCAATAACATTAAAAGTATTTTTTGTATTTATTGCCAAATATTTTATGAATAAATGAATATCATATCCAAAGAGATTATGAAATATAACTGGTATCTTTGTTGGTTTGTTACAATTTAAATTACAACTTTGATGTGCAGCACCTCGATAATTATTTGTTTCTTTAAAATGATCATGATCTAAAACTTTTCGATTCAAATCGAGATTTGAATCTTTGTTTGAGTTCGAATCTTGATTTGTGTGGAAATCTTGGTTACACATCCAACAAATTTTAGAATTTTTATATTCTTTAAATTGTTGTCCTGAAACATTCACTACTATGACATTAAAATTGAAAAAATTGGGGTTTGACCTCTGAATTTGACCTCAAAACAGCTGAAAATCGAGTTTGACCACAGACTTTGACCTTATAATTGATTAAATTGACCTTATACTGTCCTCAAAATGGTTTTTGACCTCGAAATTTTCTATGACCTTAAATTGACCTTAACGATGAGTCATCGTGGGCTCACTTCTACTTACTTTACTATTATTATTATTTCTATTACTTTTATTATTTCTGTTATTACTATTATTATTACTATTATTATTATTATTATTATTATTATTATTATTATTATTATTATTATTATTATTATTATTATTATTATTATTATTATTTGTCGGTTATCTATATAAAAAGAAATAGAATACATAAAAAATTATTAACTTAAATCAACAATCCTAGAATAGTGGTATCTTCTAATTGTTTTTACTAAATCCCATTCCACATATCGCTGATAACGATCAGCACAACAAGTGCATCCGATGATGCATGGGTATTCTGGTTCCATTTTGACCTGCATTCTGTCGATTTTGATATTCTATTGGAATTGATTGAATATATCGAACATCCAGATTCTTGTTGCATTGTATACCAGATCTGGTATAATTTCTGGTTTCCTGTCCTTCGAATTTCATTCACCTTCATCATGTTCAAATTTTCCAATCCATACCGATTTCAACATGAGGAACAATGGAATCATCAACAAATATGGGCTCGATAATATTAGTATATATCAGCGATTCCTAACCCGTTGTACGCGTATCCCTGGGGTTACGCGAAAAAATATTAGTAATGGCGGATGTTAAAAATATAACTCCCGCCTCAATTTAGTTTCAAAGCGGTGGCAAATATTGGACAAAAAATTTGTTTTAGCGCTCACTATTTATACACAAAATATTGTTCAAAGTTATGCGTGCCCCTCGGAATTGCATCATCACATTACAACGGGTTGTGTTAGAATTCAAATTGACCCAAAGTTATAAAACGTGTCTATTGTAGTGTGACAATAAATAAAAAAACCTTCAGAGTGGCTAGAGGTTAAATTGACCAAGACGTTGGAATATTGTATGATTATATAAATTTTGAATGTAATTAATGTAACTTATCCTAACACTAATGTTAATTTCTTTTTTTGATGATTTTTTTTAATTCGAAATTTGTAATTCTCTATAGTAATAATTTACTATAAGGAATTACACTATATATCTTTTTTTAAAATTTTGTTATATAATAAACATAATAATAACAAAAATAATAATGCAAAATAATAATAATAAAAATAACAACACACTAAAATAACTAATCAAATTGAATTAAGTTTATTTTTAAATTATTTTATAAAAATCAGATGAGAAAATTAAATATCCAAAAAAAATAAAAATTTCTGCTAGGTTAATTTCGTTTTTGATTAAGAACATTTCAATAAATGTCCGCCAAATGTTTACAATTGTGACTTGGAAATTTTTATTTTTCAACAAAAGACAGTTTTATACAATTTCAAAAAAAAATAAAAATACAATATTAAATTTTCAAAATTTGATTAGTCTAGATTTTTCAATTTAAAATTGATTTTTAAAATTGAGAATTAAATTCCTTAAAAATTAAATTCCCAACCCGTGGTACGCGTAACCCTAGGGGTACGCGTCTTATGATTTAGGGGTACGCGAAAAAGTATTAGTAATGGCGGATATTAAAAATATAACTCCCGCCTCAATTTAGTTTCAAAGCGGTGGCAAATATTGGACAAAAAATTGTTTTAGCGCTCACTATTTATACACAAAATATTGTTCAAAGTTATGCGTGCCCCTCGGAATTGCATCATCACATTACAACGGGTTGTGTTAGAATTCAAATGGATCCAATGTTACAAAGCGTGTCAATTGTAGTGTGACAAATTTAATACTCGTTTTTTGCGATTACTCAATTCTTATTACAGTAATAATATTACTAATTAATAATAACTTTATTTTCAATTGGTAAGTTTTAACATTATTTTAATTTCAAACTTAAATTAATTTCTAAATGAATTAAGGATTAAATATGGATCTGTGGTTAAAAGCTGGTACAATAAAAAACAATAAACGTACACTAGAAAGTGACGAATTAGTTAGTACTTCTCAAGTCACATCAAAAACACAAGTACAAATACAAAACACAGAAAATGCGCCGTCTTCAGTTCTGCAGATAGCTAAAAAGAGGAAATACTGCGACGAATATATGAAATATGGATTTTCATATACAGGAGGTGAAGACAGTCCTAAAACCAAATGTGTAGTATGTGGTGAAATGCTAACAAATGGCAGTATGAAATCCTCCCTGCTTTTACATCATCTCCAAACAAAACATGCCAATTATAAAAACAAAGAATATGATTTTTATAAACGCTTAACAGCTCAAAATTTGAAGATATCAGTTTTGACATCGTACATCTTGCCAGCTAATAAAGATAACGAAAATGTGACTGAAGCTAGTTACCACATTAGTTACTGTATTGCTATGTGTGGTTAAAATCATACAATTGCAGTATATCTAATTCAACCATGCATAGAAGATGCTGTTCGGTGTATGCTTGGAGAAGAACATGTGCAAAAAATAAAAAATATTCTTCTTTCAAACAATACAATATCTCGAAGAATTTTGGATATATCTGATAATGTTGAGGCAACAGTGATTGATAGAATTAAATATAGTAAGGTTTTCGCTATACAAGTTGATGAAAGCACGGATGTTGCTAATTTTACTTTATCATGCTCGATCAGAACACACAATAGGTGAGTATATATATATATGAGAATTCACTCACAAAATGGCTAATTGTAGTAATTACTATTATGTTGTTATGCTTAGTATTTAGTGTTTTGTAACTAATAATTAATTGTATGTGTGAGTAGGGGAAAGTGTGCTCCATGAGTCATCGTTTTTTGTCATTTTTGCACTTCTACCGATGACCCATCGCAATGAGTCATCAAGGTCACGTGACTCATCGATGACTCTCCAAGGTCATTCTATTTTTAATAACTAGGTCAAGGTCATTCTTTTTAGCAACAAGGATCATATTACGTAACAATTACATTTACGGAACAAAGACGCATGACTCATCATTTTTATGGGAACAAAAATATATGACTCATCGTTTTAAACAAATAAATATTAAGTAACAAAGACATTTACTGAACAAAGATATATGACTCATCAATTTAAACAAATACATATTACATAACTATTAGAAACTGCTAAAACATCTTCTAAATCCGGTTCAAAAGTTAACGACATAATTCCAAGTATTTTTTTTATAAAATATTGAATAATTTCCAAACAAATTTCCCGCGTTAAATAAAATATTTTCAAAACCATTTATCAAAATATTTCAATATTAAAACATTCATTTAAAAATTTTTCATTAATAAAACTTCTTTTTTAAAAAGCTATTTAGATTTTTAATTCAAAAATTTCAACTTAAAAAATCAATTTAAAAATTATTTAAAAGTTATTTTAATAGTTAATTATTTACAATTTAAAATTATTTTGATAAACCATTGAAATATTTAACTCTCAGCTGAAAACACCTCACATCCCCCTTCTTTAAGAAATTTTTTCATCTTTTCAACATTTCTTTGAAGCATTTTCCCACTCTGGTCTTGTATCCGATATCGTTGATCATGGATCTTCTGCATTATTCTGTATGGCCCTTCGTATCTTTCCTTGCCTTTCGTTCTTGATTCTACTTTAACCAGAACCTCATCTCCAATATTGAATGATCTCTTTGTCTGCGTTGTTTCTTTTGTATCTTCTTTTTGTGAAATCGTCGCTTTACTATGAAATAGTTCTCGAGCTATTTTTCTTCCAAATATTACTTCTGCGGGACTTCTTCCAATTGATTTCTGAAATGTTGCATTCATGGTAAATTCTATCTTTGGTATGATCTCTGCCCAATGCGTTCTACTTTTTTCTTTTAATGATTTATTTATATAGTCTCTCATTATCCTGAATTGACGTTCTATCACACCATTTGTATTATGGTGATATGGACTTGAAAAGCATAGTGATTTTGTAAACTCTTTCATCGCCTTACATTCAAATAGTTTTCCACAATCTGTGTGAATTTCCTTTGGTGTTCCAAATCTATGAATCCATTTTTGTAGTATTGTTTCCTTCACCGTTTCTTCATCCTGTTTAGCGACAGCAGTCAGAGAGATATATCTGCTAAATTGATCAATCATTGCGACTATATGTCTTTTTTTTCTGAATGTTTTCTGTAATGGGCCACATATATCAATGTACACTTTCTCCCACGGCTCCTCTGCTGTCAGTTTTATTGTCTCTTCATCTTTGTTGTCACAACTTTCGTTCTTTGACATGCCTAGCATTGTCCAATTGTTTTAGATATTTTTTACTGATTCTTTTATGTCTTCAATATCGTAATTGTCCGCTAGATATTTTGTCGCCTTTTCTGCTCCTGCGTGTGATAGCAAAATATGCTTACTCTTTATCATTTCTTGTCTTTTTTCTCTAGGTATCCATATCTTACCCTCTATAGTTTTCACCACGTTATCTACCAGTACAAATTTCCAGATTAAATCCTGCACTATTTCCTTTTTTATTTGTTCTATTTCTGTATTATCTTTTTGCCACTTATTATCTTCAGCTTTTTCCACCGTGTTTATTCTTCGGGTTTTCATTCCTTCCACTTTCGCGTCTTCGTGTGCCAATAAACATTGTGTGCATGTTCCACATGTACTCCTTGATAACATATCTGCATTTGCATGATCAGTACCTTTTCTATACTCTATTTTAATATCCAGACTATTGATGTAGTTAATCCATGTCTGAAATTGCGTTGTTATTGGTTTCTTTGTGGATAACATAAACGTGATAGCTTTATGGTCCGTTCTCAAAATAAACCGTTTTCCATATAAATAATGATTGAAGTATTGACAAAAATAATAGATTGCCAGCAACTCTTTCCTTGTTATGCAATATCCCTTTTCATGATTGTTCATTGTATGAGAACTGTATTCTCTACCTTTTTTCGCACCCGTTGTCGTCTTTCTGTGATAATAATGCTTCAATCGTGTAAAAACTCGCATCAGTATCCAGAATGAATTCTCTTCGGGTCTTTGATGGGTTCGTCTGTATTCCATCTTTGTTGATTATGTGACCTAAAAATAAAATACAGGAGATGGAGACAGTCCTAAATCCAAATGTGTAGTATGTGGTGAAATGCTATCAAATGGCAGTATGAAATCTTCCCTGCTTTTACATCATCTCCAAACAAAACATGCTAATTATAAAAACAAAGAATATGATTTTTATAAACGCTTAACAGCTCAAAATTTGAAGATATCAGTTTTGACATCGTACATCTTGCCAGCTAATAAAGATAACGAAATTGTGACTGAAGCTAGTTACCGCATTTGTTACCGTATTGCTATGTGTGGTTAAAATCATACAATTGCAGAGAATCTAATTCAACCATGCATAGAAGATGCTGTTGGGTGTATGCTTGGAGAAGAACATGTGCAAAAAATAAAAAATATTCTTTTTTCAAACAATACAATATCTCGAAGAATTTTGGATATATCTGATAATGTTGAGGCAACAGTGATTGATAGAATTAAAAATAGTAAGGTTTTCGCTATACACATTGATGAAAGCACAGATGTTGCGTATTGCAAATGAAGCTTGTTCTTGACGAAGCTACGAAAGTGGTTAATTTTATAAAGTCAAGTTCAACCAACTCGAGAATTTTTAAAGCCCTTTGTGAAGATTTTGATAGTGTTCATTCTACTCTGCTATATCATACAGAAATAAGGTGTCTATCTCGAGGCAAGGTCCTTTCCCGATTGTTCGAGCTTAGACATGAAGTAGAGGCTTTCTTCGAAGAACATCCTTTTCAACTTACTTTTAAGTTTCACGACTGTAATTGGCTTCAGATGCTTGCGTATTTATCAGACATTTCCTACTTACAAACAATCTAAATTTAGAACTTCAAAATAATTCCATATCGATATTCAATGTCTCGGATAAAATTGAATCAATGATTAGAAAAATTAATTTTTGGAGAACATGTATTGAAAACGGTCAACCGGAGGTATTTGAAACTTTGCACCCCTAACCCCTTGTTCGTTACTTTGCCTCTCCAGAGAATTGAGCAACAACATATCTGAACACTTAAAAGAGCTAAAATCAAATTTCGAGAAGTATTTTCACAAACCTGATGCAGGAAACAATTGGATTTCAAACCCTTTCAATGACGAATACTTTCGAATAGCTAAATTATCAATCACTGAAAAAGAGAACCTAATTGAACTTTCAAATGACTCTACTTTGTAAGTCGAATTTAAAGGAAAATGTCTTATTAACCTTTGGTCACATATCAGCCCCGAATATGAAGTGCCTTCTGCCGAAGTTGTACATATCCATAGGACTAGAAAATTCAAGCAAGCACCGATTTTTAAAAATTATATAAATAAAAATACACATCTAAGAGCTGAAGCAAACAGTTAACTGTACAGAGATTTATTCAAATTGTATAATAATAGCTTGCACCGTAAATCCGTTGAAAACCTTAAGAAGAGATTAAATTTACGACTAAATTATTCCGCTGAAAAATTAATTACATTTTCATCAAAACCATCCTTTAGAAAAACCATCAAAATTGATGATGATCTTTTTGCTGCACATCTCAATAAGGATTCTTTATGTTTGGATAGACCCAGCTACATCGTACAATCAGTGCTGGATTTATCCAAACTAAGGATGTATTAATTACAGTACATAGAATTAGCAAAATATAGGAGTCAGTTTAACTGTGATATAAATATAGTTGCGGGTGATACCGATAGTTTCTTTGAGGTCAAAAATTTAAAGCTTGACATTCTTTTGCCAGCGATGATTTCGGATGACTTTTTAGACACCTCAAATAACGATCCCTCTCATCCTTCATATTCTAGGCGACTCGACTCAGTTATAGAAAAGTTTAAGGATGAGAGTAAAGGTGTAGGATATAGTGAGTGGGTTTTCATGCGCCCAAAGTGTTACAGTCTTTTAGGTAACAAACGAACTATGATACCTAAGGGTGTACAATTACCAGGATTAGATATAAAACATCAATCTTATTTAGAAAGCTATACTAATAACATTGTTATATCAGTATTAAGAAGGCTTGGGTTAGTAAAAACTCCAGTTTTGCATATGGGCATTATTTGGGGGTTGATATCATTAATGTCGATGATAATAACTCAGATTAGGATGGGAACTCGAAATCATCAGCTCTTTACTTTTAAGAACTCTAAGATAGCTTTAACTAATCGAGATGATAAGAGGACTTGGGTCAGTAAAAACTCCAGTTTTGCATATGGGCATTATTTAGGGGTTGATGTCATTAATGTCGATGATAATAACATCCGGCCTGGAGCAGATGATTATTTGGACCAAATATTTAACGATTTGCTGTACAGAGTTTTTTAAATTTTTATTTGTTACTTATTTATGATTTTTATTTGGTGTTTGTAAACTGTTTTAGCATTAATAGGAATTTTATGATCATTATTATAAGAAATTATTAATAATATTAAGTGTGCTGAATTTAGTTTATCATTTCAATGTAGATTTACCGATATTTGCAATAATAATAATAATAATAATAATAATAATAATAATAATAATAATAATAATAATAATAATAATAATAATAATAATAATAATAATAATAATAATAATAATAATAATAATAATAATAATAATAATAATAATAATAATAATAATAATACAATAAAATGATAATTTAAGCCTTTTAATAATAATAATAATAATAAATTTTATCCAATTTTAATGTGTTTCATTAAGAATTTCATTATTTTGCCCTTAATCATTGCCCTTTACACACATACAC
The DNA here is from genome assembly GCA_959609185.1 of Schmidtea polychroa. Lineage (NCBI taxonomy): Eukaryota > Metazoa > Platyhelminthes > Tricladida > Dugesiidae > Schmidtea > Schmidtea polychroa. The sequence goes on from CAUHTR010000107.1 coordinate 11,361, forward strand.
GCACACAGTTACTTTTCCTACACCCATTTGGTGTGTGTATGACATATTTAATTAAACTATATAGACTTGTATAATAATTATACTATATAGAATGTGTGTATGTGTAATAAATTTAACTATATATTCGTGACCTACATATTTTATATAGTGCCTGGAGGTGACACATATTTAAAGTAACTTGACCTACTTATTTAAAAACTATATAGTCGTGACCTACTTATTTAAAAACATATAGTCGTGACCTATATATTTGATATAGTGTCCTGGAGGTGACACATCTTTAAAGTAACTTGACCTACTTATTTTTAACTTGACCTGCTTATTTTATATAGTGTCCTGGAGGTGACACATGTTTAGAGTAACTTGACCTACATAAAAACTAATGAAAATTTGTGAAAAAATCGATAAAATCAGTCCAATTTCATAAAAACTTTGAAAAAATTCACGAAAACCATGGGAAAATATTGAAAAATCAAAAAATTTGACTTGACCTATATATTTAAAAAAAATTTTAGCTTAATAATTTTTTCCCGGGGGGGGGGGGTAGTTGACATATCCTACAACTGACAACCCAACAATGTAATAAAACCTCTGTTGTAATTTGAATATATTTTTTATATTTAAATAGTTTTTAAATTGGTTGAACATTATTTTTCTTAGTATTTGTTGAATATTATTTCGAAGTATTATTATTATTGTATTATTATAAGAACTTTTATTTCTTCCAATTTCACCACTGATTAATTTATCCATTGAATTGAAAAGAGAGTTTGAAGACTATAAATCAGTAATATATCGATGTTTGTTGATACTCACGAATTTTCGGCACTGCATTTATTATTAAAATTCACTTGAAAAAGGCAGTGCCGAAAATTCGTGAGTATCAACAAACATCGATATATTACAGATTTATAGTCTTCAAACTCTCTTTTCAATTATTATTATTATTATTATTATTATTATTATTATTATTATTATTATTATTATTATTATTATTATTATTATTATTATTATTATTATTATTATTATTATTAATATATATATTATTATTATTATTATTATTATTATTATTATTTCCAAGTCTATTATTATTATAAGATAGCGCCAATCAAACATTCTTTTCACGATTTATTTCGACAGTTTTCCTGTCATCATCAGGTGGGATATAATAACTAAATAAATTAAGGATTTTAAACAAATTTATTAATTATATAAAAAGAATTTATTAATTATTTAATTTAACAATCAATACATACAATATACAAAAAAAATTTATTTAAAAACATTCAAAATACAAGTATTCACTGCATTCGGCACATTAATTTTCGGGTTCAATGACTTTATCAATAACGTCTCACAAATTACACGTTCCCAATAATTATCGAAATTTGTTAATAAAATTTTAAAATCAGCCTTTATTGTGCTCACTAATATGGGTCAAAGCCTTCGGTCTATAATGTTCTCCAGTGTATGTGGCATTGCACCCATTACAAGTAAAATGATAAACGAAATCGGAACACAATTAGACCGAAGTTTTTGACTTATTAATAAACATATTGCGCACTTTCCATGAAGTTGACGCTATCTTTTAGTTTAAATTCTTTAACTGCTTTCTTATCTTCACTTTATAATCCTTAAAACCTTTTGAGTACGGCAATACTAACACAAATTTAGGCTCATCATCCTTGCTCACACTATTTAATTTATTTAACTCATCAGACTCACACACCTCAACAAGATCACACCCAGATTTTCTCAAACAAGGATCCTTAGGATTTTTAATAAATTTGTCAACAGTCTCTTACGATAATTAATAAAAAGGATTTTGAATAACCGTTCTTCATTAACAATTCAACCAATTTGTCAACACTCTTCACTGAATTTACAAAAGTAGAAGACAAAGACCGTGAACGATAAATCAACCCCTTCACCATATTTCTTTTATACTTGAATTCACAAAAACTTTCTGATGAAGTATAGAGACCAGTATCAGTTGGTTTTCTATAAATCTCTGTCTCATAGTATTTCTCTTTGCGTTGTATTAATTAACAGATCCAAGAAAGCAAGTGATTAAAAAATTTGAATACAAATATGATCCAATAAGATAACTTTAGTTTTGCAAATACTTGATTAATAATTTGATAAAGTACTGTAATAATAATAATAATAATAATAATAATAATAATAATAATAATAATAATAATAATAATAATAATAATAATAATAATAATAATAATAATAATAATAATAATAATAATAATAATAATAATAATAATAATAATGATAAAACAATAAAATGATAATTTAAGCCTTTTGCTGCAAATAATGTATTTAATCAAAAGTTTTTCGACCATAAGATAGTCCTTGTCAATAGTCCTTGGTCGAAAATTTTTTCATTTATAAATAAGTCATAGTAGTAATTGTAAGGACATAAGACTAATATATAAAATATATTCATCATTATTAGTTTTATCAATCGCTTCATAAACAAATTCGAGTAGATTTGAGCAGCACCGACGTTTCCATTTCTATTGGGATGATCGAATTCCATATCTTTGTACAAAGTGTATTTGGCAGTTATGGATATTTTGCTTCATAATACATTTTCATTGAATACGACTCTCCTATTTTCGGGTTGTTTGAATTATCTGAGCAGTCTTCATTATCTGGGCGTAATTGTTAATTTGTTTTTTTTTGTTTTTTTTTTTGCGATCCGACGACGATTAGACATATTAGCAGCAGCTTTACAAATTTTATCATTTGTAATATATATTCATTTAACATTAATGATAATAATATTATAAGAACATTTTTCAATTTTCACCACTGATTTCTTTTCAATTGACATCGTATTTCTTAAATAGCTTGACTATGAATCAGTAAAAATATCGATGTGTTTGATATTCACGAATTTTCGGCAATGCCTTTTTCAAGTGATTTCAATCACTTGAAAATGGCAGGGCAGAAAATTCGTTTATATCAAAAAAAAGATCGATATCTTTGCTGATTCATAGTCAAGCTTTTTAATAAATACTATATATATATTAATTTTTATACAGTTATATATTATTTATATTATATTTTTATTATTTATGAACCGAAAATTGTTTTAATAAATGAATTATTTCAGAATTAAAGATTTATAAAAACTACTAACATGTCTGAAGGTATCTTGAAAATGCTTGATAATGTTATATAATATAAATAATTTGTCATTTAATATAAAAAAGAAGGCTTGGGGTGTTTCACTTTTCCAAAGACATCAACGAATTGACAATTTTTTATTATTGCAAACAGACTTCAGTCACTTTCAAAAAATATATAATCTCACTACTGTTTAACATAAAAGGTTTTATAGACCAGTCTTTCTCAAAGTGGGCGATAACGCCCCCTTGTGGGCGTTTGGGAACTAGAGGGGGCGTTAAAGGGCCCAGAAAAAAATAGGGGCTGTAAGGAGTTAGTAAACCTCTATATAAAATTATTATGGTTAAATGGTAGAAGTGAGATCAGTTAGTAGAAATAATTATTTCTGTTAAATTTTTATATTTAAATTCTATATTAAATTATATCATATTATATTAAATTATATTAAATTAAATCAATTAAATGTATGACCAGTAATTACATTAATATTAATAATTATCACGCCTCAGTGTTTAAATACACTAGTAAATGGCACAATTTTGAAGTTGTTATAAAAATAAATGCTTGAAGAAGATTTGAATTTAATTGCGTCTAACAGGGGCGTTGACGTGGTTTAAGAGGGCGATGTTAGATTTGTAATTTCATTTACTTTATATTTTAAATTTCACTAAAATTAAAACCTACTTACTACACAATAACGAATAATTAGTTTATATTTCTACCCCATATGATGGTATAAAAACTTAAAATAGTTAACATAGATTTTGTAGGATAGCCCGCACGTCGTACGCAATCAAGTTGTAACAAGTTTCTGTTAAATAACACTATTGGAGCAATCCGGTAGCAATACGCTGGTTCATCGATACTTGTCCTAACTTGCTCAGTACGATTGAGCGTCGAAAGAGATAAACGAATTTCAAATTTCATTATTTTTAATTTACAACTTTCTTTACTATATTTTACGAAAAGGATGGAAACATTAATATATATATATATAGGTTGTGTGGTGGTTTAGTAGACTTAAGAGGCTTCTTCATAAACCTCTGTACTTTATTTAAAATTTATCTCTTTATATACTTTTTTTTCCTCTCCTTCCTAACCTCCTTTTTTACTAATCACTAATCTTCCTTATTATTACCATCATTGCTTGATGATCACTTTCCATATTTGTTAATTATACCCCATCTGGAAATCACTTTCCTTTTCTGATTAATCAGATTCTTTTAGAATATGCAACTCATATATAATGCTGCTTAAATGCAATTAAAATTGAAAAAATCCAAAAGGCGATGATTAATATTTTTTTGTGGAAAGGGGGGCGGTAGATCAAATAAGTTTGGGAACCACTGTTATAGATGAATTAGTAATGATTTGGAAAGAAATTGCAAGTAAAATGTTTAAAGATAAAATTGTCATACATTTTGGTAATCGTAAAGAGCTTGACATATTTCACTGTCAAAAACAAACGGCTCATATGTTGAAATGTGTTTTTGTAATAATAATGAAACTTTTTATTAACTCATTGAGAAAAGGAATTGTTTAATTCTACAAAACATTTTATGTTAATTATTTAGTCTAAATGAAATTAAATGTAAAATATTTATAAATGTAATGGAAACAAGACAGAATTCAGTTGGAATTTCCTAAATCATCTAATGAAAGTAAAAGTGTATTTTATTGCTAAATTTTCTAAATTTATTTTATTTAATTTTATTTTGTTTTAATAATTGCAGGCTGTGAAATTTTGGATTTTATTTTTTATTATTGCATTTTTAATGGAAAATGCAACAGCTTCTAGTCAATTGTATTTAATTTTTTGTTTATAACAAAAATATAAATAATAAAATTATTTTTTCAGGTACAGGAATAAACGGATTAGTAAAGTACCATCTATGTTCCCAGGAGTGTTGTATGAGCAGCTGTAAATATGACTGTACTCTGGAAGGATTTTGTTTATGTAGTTAAGGAACATTAATATATAATTTAGAAAATATAATCAAATATAATTATTGTTTTGTTTTAATTATGAATTTTCTAAGACAACAATCTAATAATTAAATTATCTAATGTCTTGTGCGCATTTGTCTTATGAGCATTTGTCTTGTGTGCACTTGCCATATAACCCATTTTGTCAATGGCTTGGCAAGGTTCTGCATAATAATCCCTTTGATACATTGGTAGGATTCATTAACTGTCTCTGGAATTCTATCTTAGACAAATTGAATTACCATTTTAGTTTTCTGATCCGTAGTGCTGTATTATTTCTGTAGAAGGGCATGGATTTATTGAAACTCTTAAAATAGCGTCATCTGGTATCTGTTCAATCGCCGCGTGATCGCCAATATTAAAGTTTGACATTTATAAAACAATTTCAGAAATTTAAAAATCTATTTTACCACAGCTTTTCCATATTTAAACAAAATTACATTTTATTAAAATATTTTGTATGATTAATGTTTGTAATCATAATAATTAATTTTTTTACATTATTAATTAATTAATTAATTTGATAATTTGTATGAAACTTTACATATTCATATTTATCGAAACATTGTAAAATCTTTTTTTTTACTTTTTATTTTCAATTTTCATATGAATTATTATTTTCATAAATAATTTTGACAATTTACTTGAAAGTTATAAAAGGGATTTTTCTGATTTTGAATTATTGTTTTGTTTTATTTTGTTTTAAATGTTTAAAGAATAAATTTGTTTAATTTTGTAGGCCTTTATGGTAATAATCCTATCTGTCAGACGGGTTTGAATATTAATACAAAAAAGGAAAATATACTAATTTCAGTTCAAGTTTTCTCTTTCCTGTAAATGAAGGTAAAATTTTCATTGTAAATCCAAATTGTTTTTCTTTGTAAAAATATTATTTTTCCCATTTTAGGTCATGAAATTTTGCATTTTATTTTTGATTATGGCTGTTTTCGTGGGAACTAACGCATCCCCGTCCTCCTGTAATTATAAAGTATAATTAAATGAATTAATAAACTTTCGTTTATTAGGTGTACCAAAAGGTGGAGTGTCAAGGAAAAGATCATGTACTTATGATTGCTGTAGTAAATACTGCTTGAGGGTCTGCCCCTCCCCGGACTATTGTGTTTGTAAATAGAACATAACTCTAAAACATTTGTATTACAAATAAATGTGCTATTGTTAAAAAGGTTTCTAAAATGATTTTGCCTTTGAAATTTCAAGGAGTAAAAAGGTTAAAAGATTAAACTTCTTAAATCTTTTCTTTAATTATCGAAACCCTCGAGGGCCTGAGATTCCCTTATAAAGGTTTCGGTTCTTTACTTTGTCAGTTTTCAAACTTATATTGAAATGTTTTTTTAAACTGATTATCTAGTACCTTTTCTTTTCCAGTAGTCCTATACTTTGTTCTAAAGGTTCTGATGGCTCCGAATTATAAAGATCACAGATTCACGAAATTTGGTATTGTTTCTTTTATAATAATACAAATACTAACGTTTCTTTGCATAAGGTACACTGATTATATAATATTAACCTCAAAATCAGTGGCGTTACTAGACATTACGGACCTCACCATAAATATATTCTAGGGAACTCTATCTCTACTCTTTATGGCACAAAGTTTTAATAAATATCTTTCTTATCCTTGTTAAATTAACCTGATAAAAGACATTATTAATTATAAAAATACTCGCCATGCTTCTGGACCCGTTATTACTCGCCCTCTAACACATTGCAGCCCCAGTCATTCCCATCCAAATATTGTTTTAATAACATCTAAGAAATAAATAACCTTACAATAAAATGCAGGCGCACAATTTGTTAGCAAGTAAAGATTGTTTTCTATATTTTTTCTTGAATATATAGCAAAAATATATAGATAAAATTTAATTTTCTATAAATTGGATTGGTTAAAAATTATGTATCTTGTTTTGTGTGTAATACACACATGTTTTCTTGATTTTTTTTTAATATTAATATAATTTTTAATTTTATTTTTTTAAATATTAATAATAGTAATAATAATAATAATAATAATAATAATAATAATAATAATAATAATAATAATAATAATAATAATAATAATAATAATAATAATAATAATAATAATAATAATAATAATAATAATAATAATGTTAAGATCGAAAAACGGGGATTACTGATCTTAACACAATGACTCCAATAAATGAATAAATAGATAAATAAATAAAAATAAGTATAAATATATTATATTTAATGTGGTTGCGCGTATAAGTTTAGATTAATGAATTAAAAACAAACTCCTTTCTTTTTATGAAACTTTTATTTGACAATTTACAAAATAATACTTTACAACTATTGTACAGATATATAAGATAACGGATTTATTAATCCCTGATGTTTATCTCAGCCTGCAAGAGATCGATGGCTCCTGTGTAGCACAACGATCGCAAAGTAGATAAAAAAAGTCGGGCAAGCAAGAGGGAACAATTTTGGGGCTCCCAGGGAATACGAAAGTAAGATATCAATACTTTGTATTCGCTTTTATTTACTCTCACCAGGATAATAATTTATCCCTCAAATCAATAATTTTACCCTTTTTGAAAGTAATTCGTCGACCAACAATTTGAATCTGTTCTTCCTTGAATACTAATGCGATTGAAATCTTCTCAATGATCTGTTCTAATCAAATTTTAGTTTCTTCTCTCTCTCTGTTTCTGAACTGCTCTTGTTAGCCATTTATAGTAAATTCACACGAACGAAATTTGATCGAAATTTGAGTCGAATTCTTGTCTCTCTAATTTAAATATTTTCGGTGATTTCTAATCACGGTTTTCCGCCTAATTGAATTAATGTCACAATGATTTTTCTCTAAATTCTGCGTCGTCCTTGGTTCTCGTTTTGAACCAGTATTTATATTATATTATAATTATTTATTATATTAATAGTAATTTTATAATTACTATATATAGTATTAGTAAGACTAGTTGTTACCAATTATAGATTATTTTTATTTATAGTATTTAAATATGTCTAAACTTTATTTTAGGTAATTCTAATTTTATTTTAAGTAATTTATTGTTTTATTGTTTCAGGCTCCAGGCCTATCCCTAACAAGTCTTACCCCCTAAAAGATTTTCGTCTCGAAAACAAGAAAAATAACACTAAAGAAAGGCTTTTGATAAACAGCATTACAATAAAAACATAAAAATTAATCAAATAAGACAAGACAGTTTTACACAGAAATGAATGTTTCAAATCACAAATAATAAATGTCAAATCACTGAATAGTCATAATATCCGATAATATCAAGTCATATTATACACATAATAGATTCGGCGACACCAGTTGAGAGGCAACTTTTCGGATTAGATATTCAGATCATCGGGATCTGGCTCTGGGACTTTGTAAAGGTGTAACTCTTTTGTGCTGTAGCTGTTTGCAACCACATATTGCTGCAGCAACTTCTTTTTCCTCTTCTGCAAGACTTCTGGCTCAAAACTCACTGCCAGAGGCTTGCCATCCAGAGCACTCGTTAATATGACCGTAGACACTACGTAAGGGATTCCGTCTACGTCATAAACATCATACTTTTGATTGTTATTGACTGCCATTCTCGTGACTGGTTGGCAGTCATACTCTTTGGCTCTGGGTTTCCATTTATTATCCGGACGTTTGTACCACATTGGTTCGAAACCGTCCACATCAACCGAAACTGGTTTCTTGATGATATTTTTCTTAGTAATCTTTAACAATTTCTGTCTAACCACAGGTTCTGACTTAACTTTTATTGCTTCCTGCCTCTCCTTAACCGGAGGTTGAAAAGCAACTTCCACAATGTCATCATCTGGTTCACTGAATATCTTTTTGGGTTTAACATTCCTATCGTCCATACTGCAGGGTGTCTCTTTTTTCGTTCCTTCCGATGGTTTAACAACTTTCTTCAACTTTAGCTTCGATTTGTCTCATTTTATGGGTAATATTTTCTTTAACATCTTTTTCACCTTGCCTCCCTCTGGATTTTCCTTTCTTATTGCATTATTCGACTTATCATTTGGCTGATAGGCAGCTCCTGATGATTGTTTGGGTGATTTTGCCGTCTCCGTCTCACTAACGCATGTTTCGTATTCATCTTCTTCTCCAATAGATATAGCTGGAAGCGGTGGTAGATCCACAAGTGATTTCCTCTTAGGCTGGGGTTGCTCTGATGTAGATGATTGCTCGGGTAATCTCCTCTTCTGCGCCATTTCCTGTTCAACTATCGCTGCTGTAGTTGCGGAAATGAATTCCTCCTGGGGTATCGTGATATGGTCAAACCATTCGTTTCTGATATGTAGATAAACCGCACGTTATGCCAGTGCCTCATTGGGGACCACTAAATTCATTGGTTCTCCGGGAACCGTACGCAGGAAAGTCTTTGTCAAGAATCCCAATCTGTAATGACCATGAATCTTAGGGACTCCTCTGGTTTCCAATAGTTTATTAGAAGAAAGGTCACGAATATTCGCTGCACTGGTAGATTGGCTACCGAGATCAGATCTTTAATTTTGACAATTTACTTGAAAGTTATAAAAGGGATTTTTCTGATTTTGAAATATTGTTTTGTTTTATTTTGTTTTAAATGTTTAAAGAATAAATTTGTTTAATTTTGTAGGCCTTTATGGTAATAATCTTATCTGTCAGACGGGTTTGAATATTAATACAAAAAAGGAAAATATACTAATTTCAGTTCAAGTTTTCTCTTTCCTGTAAATGAAGGTAAAATTTTCATTGTAAATCCAAATTGTTTTTCTTTGTAAAAATATTATTTTTCCCATTTTAGGTCATGAAATTTTGTATTTTATTTTTGATGATCGCTGTTTTCGTGGGCACTAACGCATCCCCGTCCTCCTGTAATTATAAAGTATAATTAAATGAATTAATAAACTTTCGTTTATTAGGTGTACCAAAAGGTGGAGTGTCAAGGAAAAGATTATGTAGTCATGATTGCTGTAGTAAATACTGCTTGAGGGTCTGCCCCTCCCCGGACTATTGTGTTTGTAAATAGAACATAACTCTAAAACATTTGTATTACAAATAAATGTGATATTGTTAAAAAGGTTTCTAAAATGATTTTGCCTTTGAAATTTCAAGGAGTAAAAAGGTTAAAAGATTAAACTTCTTAAATCTTTTCTTTAATTATCGAAACCCTCGAGGGCCTGAGATTCCCTTATAAAGGTTTCGGTTCTTTACTTTGTCAGTTTTCAAACTTATATTGAAATGTTTTTTTAACTGATTATTATTATTATTATTATTATTATTATTATTATTATTATTATTATTATTATTATTATTATTATTATTATTATTATTATTATTATTATTATTATTATTATTATTATTATTATTATTATTATTATTATTATTATTATTATTATTATTATTAATATTATTATTGAACTGTCTGACTCCATGAAATGTTAATAAACAAGCAAAAATATGTATCTTTTCATCCTTTGATTTGTCCTAATTTCAATCAACATTTTGCAAATTATTCTATTATGTTCTGTAAATAAATAAGGACAAAAAGAAATAAAAAACAATCAAAAAAAAGTTTATTTCCATTGGAAGCAAAATCAAGATTTTATTTCTTGAGTTTATTTTAACGCGGTACGAAAGAATGATGTTATGAAGGGCGGACTGTTTTATACTGTTTGAGTTATCGGTGAAATGTGAAATTAATAATTATTGAAATGACTCCAAAGCGTGTCTTGGGAACAGCAATAGCGAATTCTAGACAATAGAAACATTTATTGATCAACATAATTAATTTCCAATTTACAGCGACACGAATAATTCATTATTACAACACTGATTTTGAATGCTTATAGCGACAATTCAGTAAGAATACTACGTTTGTAAAACCACTCAGAATTTGCAACCACTTAATTGTCGTTTCTGGTTTCGAAAATCGGTTAAATCGATCTAGTTACTTTCCTAGCTTTAACTTGAAATTACTTGATACTCACGATTAATAACTCAAAATGAATAAAATTCAATTTTGTTTGTATAATATTTATAAATGAAACTGATAAAAGACATTAGATAAATCAATCAATATTGATTTTATATTTAAACACAAATATTGATCGATAACCTGAAAAGAAATGAGGATAAAAGTAATTGGAAATATTTCATGATCCTTCAGATATATCTTGTATACACTTTACAAACTAATACAACAATAGCTTACACCTGCATCAAAAAGTCTGCATCAAAAGTGTTTTAATAGTAAATTATTTTTAAAATTAAAGTTAAGTTTTGTCTTCTAGGAGCAGATACATAATCCTACATCGTTGCATACATCTTGGCATTTCCCTGCACAGCAGTCAGAATCACAATGGTATATCCTTGCAATCTCACCTTTGTAACTACCTGTATTAGAAAAAAATGTATTAAATGTTCTAATTTCTGTGTCATAAAATTACATGTACAATTAATTACATCTTCCATGTAAGTCGCGATAACCAAGAAAAGAATATAAAGCTTCATGACCTACAATTATTAAAACAAATATTATTAAATATAAATTGAAATATTTACTGTTTATTGAAGATATGGAAAATTTCAACCGAATTTCGTCTTGTTACAAATGTTACACTATATTACATTTTAGTGAGGCAGTTTGGTTGATTAACACAGTGAAAAACTTTTAAATTTTCATGAGTTTTTCTGTATTTAATACAAAAAAATTTGAATACCTACTGAAAATATTTAAATTACTGAATTAATCAAATATTCGATTGTAGGGAAATGCTAAAAACAATAACCGAACATTTAAACATAATACCCAATGTCCAAGATATTCTTCTTTAATGTCATTTATATTTTATAAGGAAATTCCTTTACTATTTTGGTCAGCTTTGATTTGTCTTTTTAGTATTTCATTTATTTTCATTATGACAATGGATCAAAGGTTATTAATTTTGACACTATCCTTATTAAATGTTACCAGTGTTGGATAAAATTTTATAAAGGCAGTACCGAAAATTTGTGTTATATAGAAAATTGATAATTTTTGACCAATCTTATATCACTTTTCTGACGGCAATAAATTAATCTGTTATCCATATTACAATCTTTTTCATCTGATATCATAATTAAATTTAATAATAACGATTTAAATTCCAATCCAGACAAAAATAAATCTTCTAAGTGTATAAAGACTCCTCTAGCCCAAGCAAACTTAGTAGCAAAGTCTATCCAACATATAAGTCATTCATTATTGCAATCGGCCTGATCGAAGCAGAGTCAGTTTCTACCGTTCTTCTTGAACAGATACTACATATATCTAGTACACGTCTTACGTCTTCTTGCTTAATATTATAATGTCTACGTTGCAATTCTTTATAAATGGTCTTTTGACCTCCGTTCAAATCCAAATGAATTTCTTTTATACAATTTGTTTTTCCTGTATCATTGTAATCTTCAATATATTCCAGCAAATTATTACCTTCCATATTGATATATATTCTCTTCTTTAACCTTCTCATTTCAGTTACCTTCTTTAAAAATAAATTACGTTCTGATTTTCTGCTGAAATTAAGTAAATTCCTCCTATTTATAAAGTTTACATTAGACTGATATTCTTCTTCCGTATTTATTTGAATTCTTGCTGGCATGAGAGTTATAAAAGAAAAAATTTATATATAATTTTTAATTGATTTATAACATTTTTTTAAAAATTAATATTATTTTTTGGTATTTTTATTAGGCACAACATAATTAATATATTAATTTGAATATTTATTTTGATTTGTGGTGATAGAAAATCGCTATAATTTTAATAACATTTATTTTATATAAATATATTGGCATTTAATGTTTTTTTGCAATTATTAAATTTACATTTATTTATTATCAGTAATTTGTAAAATTAAATTTATATTATTAATATAAGAACATTTTTCAAATTTCAGCACTGATTTCTTTTCAGTTGACATTGTAGTTATTAAAAAACTTGAATATGAATAAGTAGAAATTATTAAATTATTATTCCATTATAGATATTATTTACAAATTATATGCTATTCTGAAATTTATATATTATTAATTTAATAAAAGTTTTACTATGAATCAATAAAGATATCGATTTTTTTTATTTGATTTTCACGAATTTTTGGCACTGCTTTTTTCAAGTGATTTTTGATCAAAATAATCGATATATTTACTGATTAATAGTCAATTTTTTAATAAATAGTGTCAATTGAAAAGAAATCAGTGATGAATTTCTTACAAACATTATTAAGTTTATATATTACTAAATTTATATAATAGAGCTTATAATATTATAAATTAATTTATTATATTATAGAACAACAATAATAATAAAAATTGTTATATAAAATTATTATTATTAAAGTATTTATTATTATTAAATAAAGCTAGAGGATGAAGATTACTACAAAACAATAAGTAAAGGTTTAATCCTATTGGTCCAAACTGTCAAAAAAACAAATATCAAAATAATGGAATTGCAAAGAAAGTAATTTATTATTAAAAACTTTAATTTTAAAAAATGGAAAAGAAATACAAGGAATATTGACAGTTATGGAAAATTGTATTTATTAAATAATTGACTATGAATCAATAAAGATTTTAAAAAATCATCGATATATTTACTGATTCATACTCATTTTTTTAATAAATACATTGTCAATTGAAAAGAAATCAAAGGTGAAAATTGAAAAACGTTGTTATAAAAGTTATGGAAAAACTAACATAATTATACAAGATGATCCTCGTCTGGTCGAAAATTGTCAGTAATAGAAACTAAGGAGAACGCAATACTTATATTACAATCCGTAATTTCTTAAAACCTAAAGAAACAAAATGTCACTTGAAAAGAATTTAAAAATATATAAAATTAACAAGTCCATCTGCTTGAACATAAAGAAAAGTATTTTGATTGAAATGTGTGAATATTCAAAATTTTACCTTTATCTGGAAGAGCAAAAGTTCAATTCAATTATATTAATTTCAATTCAATTATATTCAATTCAATTATATTCAATTCAATTATATTAATGTTTTTATTCCACTAAGGCAAAATACTTCCGCTCTACATTATCAAATAATTGAAAGTACGTGTAATTCTGATTCTTTTTGAAAAGTTAAATATAAAAATAAATGAAAATGTGACTAAATAAGCGAAAAAAGATTATTCAAGAAAAATGCAAATAGAAAGAAGAGAATGCAATAAACCTAAAACTTTATGTTATTCGATATTACTAACAATTTATTTCCAATTCTAATAAATTTATTTTAGATTCCAACAAAACAATTTGAAATTTCTACAAAATAATCTCTTGTGCAGACCAATCAATTACAAATACTAATAAATGAAATTTCTTAGCTTACCAGAATATCGAAACCAACAAACTTTCAATAGACAATCAATTCCGCATATCGCTACCCAATTGATCGGTAAATAACCAATGATTCTTACACACACTAACAATGACAGTTGTTATAATAAATATAAATTACATGCTGTTTGAAGTTGTAATTTATTTGGAACACACAATAGGTTATCACAAAACTTTACATGAAAGAAATCATATTAATGAGAGTAACGAAATGCTTGATTTCATTTCTCCGTAGTCTTCAAGCATGTAAAACTGAAAAATATTTTACATTGGTGAAAAATCATATTTTATATTTTATCATAATACAAAAAGAGCGTATAAGATAATCATTTGAAACGACAAGACTTTTTCATTTACATGGACAAAAATCCTTTTCGTAACATTTGGACATGCAGCGATCACTGCAACAATAAACGCCACAATCTCCCATCCTTACAATAAGACCTCTAGCCTTACCTAATTGAAAGAAAATATAATATTTTTATTTTTCTCATATTTATTAGTTACAATTTGAAGAAGCAGCCGCATTATCTAATATGAGCGCAATAACCAATAACAGAATACAAATTTTTATGACCTGCAATTAGTAAAACAAAACTTTATCAAATATAAATTATCAATTAATTTGAACAAAAAAACGAAATTTTTACTTTCATTAAAATGATTAAAAAAATCTTCAAATAAATTTCTTTTGATTTTCTTTACATTTATAAATCATTTTGCATTTAATTTTATGTTGTCTGCTTACTTGTTTGATTAACATAACATGATTCCAAATTTAAACAAATTAATTCTTTCTTTGACTTTACAAATGGAAATTATTCGTTGTTAGCAAGAATAAATTCCTTCAATAAATCTTTCACAAAATATTGAGGACATTTTCCTAACATTAATATTTGGCTACCTTATTATTATTATTATTATTATTATTATTATTATTATTATTATTATTATTATTATTATTATTATTATTATTATTATTATTATTATTATTATTATTATTATTATTATTATTATTATTATTATTATTATTATTATTATTATTATTATTATTATTATTATAATTATTATTATTATTATTATTATTATTATTATTATTATTATTATTATTATTATTATTATTATTATTATTATTATTATTATTATTATTATTATATATTATTATTATTATTATTATTATTATTATTATTATAACAATTAAAATAATAACAACAACATCAGATAAATGACATTTATTACCATATTTTAAATTAATTAAATTTCATAAAATTTATTTAATTAATTAAATTTTTATGCCTATTTGGATTATATAATGGAATTATATGAAAAGAATCTCTTAATTTGATTATTTAGTGATTATTTGAATAAATTAAAACTAATTTTAAATAATTGCCAACATAAAATCCGAGTATATTAGGAAGGTCTCTAACATAAAAATGCTAATTAATTTTATTATTTCAATAATAAAATAATAATAATTTTGAAATTAAAAGTTCCTGATTTCATACGGAATTATCTTCATCCCTATCTTTATCTTTATTTTTAGTATCATTTATCCTCATTGTTTTTTTCATCTCGGATTCTCATCCATTATTTTATTTTTTACTCAAATCTCAAATATATTGTGCTTCTTCCAAATGTCTCACGTCTACTTACTAACTAGTAGTAGTGTATAGAACTGATTAAAAAGAACGTATACAAGTCAGAAAGAATGAAAGAAACTTAATGTATAACAATGAACTAAAAGATAATTTTAGAATTAAAGATTAAAGAGAATATAAGGGAAATGGTCCTTGAGAAATAACTTAAAAACAACATAATTGATGCATGAAAATAAGCGACAAAAAGGTCAACCGGAAAAAATAAAATAAAAAGACTAATTTAATTGAAAACATGAGAAAAATGTTCAAAATGATAGGGGTAAGATGTATTTATAAATATTTAAATATTTCGATATTTTTCTGGTATATTGAAATTGAATGATAATATTTGTTTAATATAATTTATTTTTTGTTCTCCTTTTTGTTTTCCTTTTAACATTTCATTTACTTTCAATTCGACTAGATGTCAAACAGCTTTTTTCTATTTATCACAAACGTTTCTCGCTGCTTTTAATAACACTTGTAAAGGCAGTGCAATGAATAGTATTTGAATTTGTGTTACACAGAGAAAATATTGATCTATTGTCGTAATGAAAATAAATGAAATATTAAAAGAAATTAAAAGCTTATTAGTTTTCTATTCGTTATGAGTATTCAGAATTAACTTTTAAAACATTTCTTAGTAAAATTTTGATGGCTTGATTTTGGTGTTGTTGTTTTAAATTGTATAAAAATGTAATCTGTGTTAAATAATTACCGAATAATTATATTTTTGTTCACATTTGATCTTTTTTTATTTTTGAAATTCCATTTATTTTCATTTTGATTATAAAGCGATATTTTTTCCTCTTTAATACAAATCTTTGGCACTGCCATTTTTTCATTTTTCAACTGTCATAACACTTTGAAAATGTGGTGTAGAACATTTGTGTTAAATAAAACATGAAGATGAGTTAATTGTTTTTTAATTAAAATTGGATAAGGATGTTGGAATGTAATTTGTGAAAGAAATGATTTATTTTATTATTTAACATCAAAACACGTAAAAAATAGATGTTAGAATGGTCATGGAAGGATTTATGTTGGATGTAATGATCGGTAAGGAGACTCTAGAATCTCCTATCACTCAGTTGTAGAAATATGAGTCCATACTCTCATTTCTCGTGAATCAGGACAAACGTTAGTTTTGGCAAAAGATTTAGATCTATGAATTCAAATAATTTCGTTTATGATTGCAATCACAAGCAAGAGGAAGGAAACTATGATTCAGAAAAGAAAGAAGGAAATAAGTTTTAATGAAGACGATTCCTAAAGTTTTAAAAGTTTTAAGATAAAGTCACTGGCAAGTTATTAAGGCTATATTATGAAGATAATTAAAACCCATGTTTGGGAAGAATAGATAAAATATGTCTAAAATTTTGAAAAGGACACAAAATGTTAGTAACGTATCGTGATTGGTGGCCTAGGATTATTTAAAATATTCAATCTAGCTTAGTTTGATTTTGTCCACAGAACACAATCTTGGTTTCAGAAAGTCCTTAATTTCACTGGGTCTTGTGTCCATATCCTTTATTTCTATGTAGCATTCTTCTATATTCTTAATTATTTGTGTAATTTTGAAAGAAGGCCCACTTTGGTATCTTCTCATATCTTTTTCCAAAGTTTTATCAAAGTCTTTCTTTCCTTCTCGTTCTCTATCTTCAAATGAAATATTTTCCTAAATCCCAAAATGATTTGTTGTACAAATTTATAAGATTGATTGAGTTGTCCTACGGGATAGATTTAGGAGAAGGATTTTCAAAGGAAACCTTTCTTCCTATTCCATTATTAAATGAAGATTCGAAACCGAAAATAAATCATAATGAAGACCGGTTGTCTTGTAAATTTAATAATAACACAAAGTCTCAACTGTTATAGAGTGCATACGCTCAAATTACTTTCGTAACGTACGGCGTCACATTTCTCGGAGCAGCACTCTTTTGCACATCTGTCATGTACTACGACAATACCATATTTATAACCTAATAAAAAAAGAATTATTTTTCTTTAAACTTGTGGAATAGATACATTCAGAGGCCGCGGCGTCTTCGTGGAGAAAAGTCACAATCCAAAGTAAAATCCAAATCCTGTGAACCTGTAATTAGCAAAAGGAAAAATGTCAAATATTGAAGAAATTTGAATTGTTTTTGCAATTAATTGAAACTTTTACCTTCATTTAATGATATTTAGAAAGCGCTAAATGAATCTCGTCTTGTTTTCTTTTGTCTTTATAGCAGTTTACTATTCCTATTTAGCTAGGTCTGCCTAGTAGGATGATTACCATAAAAACGTTTCAAAATTTAAACAAATTTATTCGAAATCATTACTAATGAAATGCGAGAGATTTTTGTAAAAAGAATTCCAAAATCAAGCAATTCTTTGACTTGCTTCATTGTGTCAGAAAGAAATTATTGTCAGACTCGAAGGTTTTAAATGTATCCGAATAGGGGGAAATAATATAAACTAAAGATAATCAATTAAAAAGAGAGTTTGGAGACTATAAATCAGTAATATATCGATGTTTGTTGATACTCACGAATTTTCTGCACTGCCTTTTTCAAGTGAATTTTAATAATAAATTCACTTGAAAAAGGCAGTGCCGAAAATTCGTGAGTATCAACAAACATCGATATATTACTGATTTATAGTCTTCAAGCTCTCTTTTTAAAAAATTCAATGGAAAAAATAATCAGTGGTGAAATTGGAAGAAATAAAAGTGTACATATATATTTATTTGCTATAAGTTATAAAATAAACACAAGCAAACACATCATATTATTAAGTATTAAATTTTTTTATTAAATTAACTTTCTTCCATAATAGTGCTGGACCAGTGGGATCGTGATTTAAAACCGATTTCAACTTTCCATTAATTTTTTTTTCTAGTTTTTTTACTGGAAAAGTACGACGATGCTTCATATAAAAAGGATGATAATTTTAAAATTACTAAAACCAAAATTTTTTTTTGAAAATTGTATATTTTTTCTCGAAAGAGGTCTTACTTTAGAGAAAATCCAGAAGTAAAAATCTTTAACTTCTTAACTAGATCAAGGAAGGTCAATTTGATACACGTGCAAAGAAAACTTCGAGTGAAATCTTTGACCTGTTCTTTTATAAAAAAATGATGTTAATAGGTTATACCTCAATGAAGAAAATAAATGTCGGCCAGTATCAACTGAGTCATTTTAATGTTCTAAGAAATGCAACATAATATTTATAAAAATTTGCAGAAAGGACTTATCTCATCATTTATTTGTCTAAAATTATTAAAAAATTATTATTATTATTATATTGGGTAGTTTTTCAAAAAAAACGTTTTTGTTAAAAATTAAATATTTGGAATTTAAGAAAAGTTTGTTTATATATTGTCTTAGATTTAAATATATTGTAATTTTTTTATTTGGAGTTTTATAATTTACTACGCTTTGTCGAAATTGAAATTCTCGAAAAAAGAAGTTCCTAATTTCGTTTTCAATATTTTGGATTTTTGGATTTTACAATTGTCGTTCTATTATTTGATTGCCATTTGATATTTTTCAAATGTTCAAATTGAGTTCACAATTTACAATGATTTCGTTAATTTTTCTGGCTCTTGAAAAATGGGTAAGATTCCTGAGGTTTTTTGAAATTTTGAGTTGTCCATTATTAAAACTTTTTTTTGGATTACGAGTGAAATATGGAACAAGATAATTTAAAATAAATTCTTTAAATGAAGTAGAATTATACGCGCCAAACCATCAATTCCAATTGCACAAATTATACTTTTGTATATAAGCTTTTTGATTTACTGGTGAATATCCATATTTTCTTTGAGTATGTAAACTAAATTCAGTTTCATCAAGGAAAATCATATTGCCATCAAAAATTCTGGAAACTTCGTTTGCATATATTGCTCTTGCATTAATAATAGCTAAAGAGTTACGCTCAATCTGAATTAAGGATTGTTTTTTAAGAATTATTTTGTACAATTTTCGTCTTTGGCCATTTTTAACACAATATTGTAAATTTCTCTTGTAATGTTTTCTCTCTTTGCAAGACATAGGTAAATACAGAGATCTAAAAATATTATTCAGTATAAAAATTAATAAATGTCGATATAAAAATGAATAAATGTAAATATAAAATTGAATAACCCTGTAATAGTAATAAAATAATAATAATAAATATGTATATGTTCAACACGATTTATATTCATTAACCCTACACTGCATATTGTATCACTGGTGATACACAATTATCTTATTAGAATAAAAACTGTCTCGCTCTTGTTCTCGGTAAATGTTCTCTCATATTACATTGTATTGGCTATATTTGCAATATAATACAAAAAAACCGTAATGTAATTCTCAGTAGTTTTGTATTACCAAATCAATTTTTAAAACGTATTACAGTTTAAGTGAAACATTTTTTCCTATCAAATATAAAACGTCATGCAGTGTAGGGTTAAATATACTTCAAAAGGAATAAAAAATTATGCTTAAGGGTCATCAATAATTGAAAATGAAAAAAATATGGTATTCTATGAAAATATAAAAATGCGTTTCAACATGCATTGAAAATTCGAAGAGAACAAATTTCATTTTAATATAAAGTTTTTTTCTGTTGCTGAATAACATTTTTTGTCAATTAATTTTGTTTTAATCATTAAGTTATTTTATCCTCTCCACTTTTGATCGATCTTCATTTCCAATGGCATTTTTGGTATTCATTTGAGTCAATGAATCAATAATTTTTTTTATTTTTTATATGAATTTTCGGCACACCATTTATCGAGTGTTTGCAAAATGTGCCACTGCTAATTAGCTAGCGACACACAAATATTGATCTGTAGTCTGAAATTAAAAAAAAAGAAATTGACAACATTTTTTTTAATTCAAGTCACAAATAAAATACAAATAGACAAGCTCCAGATACATATTTAGGATTAGAAACAACTGCATTATGCCTCATATGTAGAACTGTCACCCCTCTAAGTGCATATGCACCAATTCGTTGAAACGCAATCATTGGTACAGACCGTGCTGCAACATCTGAAGTCGCAGTCTTCGTATTTCGATACGCCGCCTCTTCGAACGCCTAATATATAGAGATATTATCATGTTTTATTTTCGCATATGTAAAAGATACACTCGGAAGGCGAAGAATCCGCATTTTCCATTAGAAACACGATAATCATAAATAAAATTGAAAGTTTTACGACCTGAAATTAGTAAAACAAAACTTGATTATTTAAAACAGTAACACAATTGTATAATATAATTAATAAAAAGGAAATTGTACCTTCATTGAATGACTGAGAATAGACAAACTAAATTTTGTTCTAGTTTCCATTTTATTTATTTAAATGTTTCGTATATAATTTCAGTTAGTCTGGTTGAAGGAATTATTAACATAAAAAGCTTTCAATTTAAACAAATTTATTTTGAATGATTTTCGTCAAATACAATACTTTTAAGCACGAACACAGCAGGATAATTCTTTAGATAGTATTAGGGCCCTTGAAAACTTTCAACCCTTCTAAAAATACCCTTACCGTTTTTGAAATTCTTTCCAAAAATGTATGCTTGATAAAATATATGGCATAAATGTATATAATAGCTATAAGATTATATATAATTAATAATTTCAATAGTCAATTATAGTTTTTTCTGTGGCGTAGGCAGGATTTTCCAAAAGGGGTTCACAAAATTTTACTTTTATTTGTAATAAAGTCCCATAATTCCCGAGTTATTTAAATTAATTTATTATTTGATTCAACTTTACCGATATTCAATATATTGCATTATTCAAATAATAATTGCAATCTCCTACTAGTTGCTGGCATGAAACTAGATCAAGGATACCGCATCCACAGCCAACCATTTAACCAGCAGAGATGTATGTGCATTATGTATTAGTTGAACGTAATATCTATTATCGATATCCTATAAACTTTGGCCGAATTCAAAGCCGATATTCAAAACAGCTTCACGTCATATTGAGGTGTTGTCCTATTGTTCTTAAAAGTATCAAACAGTTCAAACATAGTGCAAAATGCAAAAAATATACATCGACGGGGGTTGTGTTTAACCCCTTAACGCGCTCTGACGTATATATACGTTCGCGCAAAAACGGACAAAATGTGCAGTGACGTGATAGTTTTTGAATAGTTTTAGTTTATTATTTTTCAGCTAATAAATATTATTATTTTATTGTTACATTATATTGTTATTTATTGAAATTGGTCCAAATATATATTTTCTTAAAGAAAAAAATTGATTTTTTTTGGTCATTTTTTTTTAAATTGTGCGTTAAGGGGTTAACTCTATAAACTCTCATTTGACTGTGTTATGTTGGCCAAAATAACTACAATAAGTGCAGTTGAATTATTTCATCTATTGTTTTATGTTTACCATGTTTGATATATTTTTGTCATTATTATTATTATTATTAATAAAAACATCAAAGATTATATTTTAACAAATTTAATTAGAAGTATGTACGGAGAAACTCATCGGGAACAAAAGAATCAAGAAAACATTTTGAAAACGTATTTGAATAACCACCCAAAAGAATTGATCTACGAGGTACAAAGACAATCCTTCATGACAGCAGAAGCACATTATTCCTTGCGATTTGACAAAAGAATCAAACACCTTTTGAGAAAAAAGGAGCTCAAAGCAGGCCTTGTTACGAACAATGAAACACTGGACGGAAACGAAAGCATTACAGTGAACAAAGAACTAGTAACCGACCTCACAAATTGTCTATCCAAAGGTGAAAAAGGATTACTTTCACTAGGACCAAAGTTCAGTATAAACAGAGAAATAGATGAAGCAGCCATCCTCAATTTCAAAACAGCTCTTTGTCGCATTGCGTACCAGATCAAATGGAACAATACAATACCGCATGAAAATGAAAATAGCGAAAAACCAGCTCCCAGTATACATAAACACAGATAAACTCTATCAACCAAATCCTGATGCAGAATTAGATTCAACACTCTCAAAGGTCTGTCACAAAATCATGGAGATAGTTGAGAAGGAAAGAAGAAAACCATATCTCTCAAACCTCAAATATTAAAATCCCTTAAAAAGAAACCGTACGTTTACTTACCAAGTGACAAGGGGGGAGAATTTTGCATTATAGAGAAGAATCGTTACTGTGAAGCTGGTTACGACCACCTCGGCAACATCGAAACATTCAAGAAAGTCAGCCGCATGTCACCAGACACCATCGAAATGAAGATCAACAAAGTATGGAAAGCCATAGCTTTGGAAATGAGGCTCAACAACAGAATAACCAACAGCTTCGTCACAAAAAATTCTGATCTTCCTAACTTCTCCCACCTAATTAAAACTCACAAAGAGGGTCCTGGTATCAAAATTAGACCTATAGTGTCCAACAACTAAAACAAGTTGGCTCCTTGCAAAGATCTTGAAACCTTTATTGGACACGATACCACACCATCTTCAAAGCAGCGACTGCCTCATGACAAGACTAAATAATAACATGACTTGTCATAGAGAATTCCAATACCCATTTAGTCTTGATGTCGTATCACTATACACATCTATCGAACCAACAGAGGCTATTCAATGTTTAGAAAAGAAATTAAGAGAAAGCAACTTGTTAATAAAGGAAATGAATATCGAGAATATCACCAAACTACTTACTGTTATCCTTGAGAACACCTATTTTACCTTTGAACAAAATATCTATAAACAAGTTAAAGGTCTGCCTATGGGTTCTAGCATATCAGGACTGCTAGCAATCATCTTTATGGATAACCTCGAACGACAAACACTGAGGATCATATAACCCATCGGTTTCTATGCAAGATATGTAGATGATATCTTCATCACGACCAAAAACAGAAAAGAAGCGGAGGAAATATTTCATACATTCAATGCCACTCATCAAGATATTAAGTTCGAAATCGAATATCCGGAAGAAGATGGATCCCTCAATTTATTGGATTTGAGAATCAAAATAGAAGAAAATACTCCAACATACGGGTTCTACAGAAAATCAGCTCGCAAAGAAATATTTATGCACCAAAGATCAGCGCTTCCATACTTACAGAAAGTACATGTCATAAGAAACGAGAAACGAAGAATAGCCAATCGATGCACGGAGAAAAACGAAAACTTTAAAGAGCAATCAAATTTCAATAAAATCCTACACCGAAACGGATACCAAGGTGAGGACATTGAAAGAATGAATTCTACCCCAAGAAGATCTAGGGAATTAACACAAAAGAATCAGAAATATTTCTATCTGAATATCCCATTCATCAGTGACATACTCGACTTCAAGATCCTGAAAGAACTTAAACGTACCGGTCTTCCAATTCGGATAGCACATAAATCTTGGACATTGAGAAGGGCTCTGGCAGGACAACATAAATAGAGAAAACAATTGCACAATGAAAAACTGCCAGACACCGAAAGATATGTGCTTTAGAAAAAACATCGTCTATTGCATCACGTGCAATGTATGCAATGAAATCTACATTGGAAGTACCCTCAGGACATTGCACCAAAGAGTTAAAGGAACATCTAGATCCTGGTGGAACATCCTCGTTGGGCAGACATCTCCGGCAGTGTCAACCAACAGAGGAAAGAAAAAATATTTCAATAGAAATCATAGCTAATGGAAACATCCAAAAGAAAAATGTCAGAATCAAAGAAGCAATTCTCATAATAAACAGACAGCCAAAGATCAACACTAAAGAAGAAATCAATGAAATCATGAATTTGATCTGTTGTCATTGACTTTGAGAATAACTGACAATATACAAAGAAACTTAAAAAAAATAGAATAAATTAAAAAGTAATAATTAGAATAATATAGAAAAAAATTTTAAAAAATAGGGTTTGAAAATCAAAATTGACACATTTATTGAAATATTTAAATAGCATATATAAGTAGTTATTGGAGGCTTTATTTAAAATATTTTCAAATATTTTATTAGGCTTCTAGAAGCTAATTATAGAAGCTGTAAAAAATTTAAAAATTTTAGTTTGTGTCATTTTGAAATTTTAAATGTAAAAATTATAAAAAAATTTTAAAAGTTTTTAGTAAAACAATTCATTATATTTACAACCAATGAGAATTAAGAGAAAGGAAATAAAAGAAAGATTGAAGGATATTTTGAAGAAGAACATTGCTAAATTCCAGGAGATTGACAAGGACTATCGTATAGTCGAAAATTCTTTCATTAAATACATTATTTGCAGCAAAAGGCTTAAATTATCATTTTATTGTTTTAAATAAAAGTAATAATAACAATAAATAATTAAATAAAATAAGAAATTAAAAATTGCCATTTTAATAAAATTGTTATATGAACATTAGCAGCCATACGTATTTAATTTACCTAATAAATTTATGAAAATTTACAATTAAATTTATCTGCTGTAAGACTGCTGCAAATAAATTTACAGTCAAAAATTGTGACAGTTATTTATCACTTTATTTATGATTTATTTCAATAAATTTATCTTATTATTCACATAGCCCAGCGTTTATTCTTTTACTTAAAAAAATTCAATTCTTCAAGAATATTTGTTTTCTAAATATTCTTCATAAATTTTTACAANAATCAAAACGATGTACACAATAAACAATCAATAATCAAAGTTCAAGTTTGACCGATTCTCCGCTCGGTGTTGATGCTTTGATCAAAAATAATATTCACCTTTTTATTTCTTTTGCTTCTCTCAACCAATGTTTCCTCTCTTTATTTGATTTGATTCCTTTTTCCCTTTTCGTATCTCCTATTCTACATTTTCTTTTTCACTAATCTCCTTAATTCGTCTTTATCGTTTCCCTATTCTCGTTTCTTCTTACCCTAACTGTTGCCGATTATTCTGAATTTCGACTTTGCTTTATACTGGAATAATCACTTTGATTAATTGGTTTTTGATCTGATTGCTCCTATCTGACAATGGTTTGACCACCGGCTCCTTGAATGTTGTTTGCACCATACTATGATTAATTGGTTCCTCGGTAATAGTCCTAACTTTGTTTGTCTCCATTAATCATGCTGCCATGATAATGGCCTTCCGAGATTCTCATTTTGTTTACTTTTCATGTTAATTGGGCTTGGGTTTCCTTCACCTCTCGGGTTCTCCATTGGCTCGGGTTTCCTATTAGTTCGGGTTTTCTATTAGCCAATTAATTAATTAATTAACGGTTTTCTGTTTTAGCACATTCGAATGCTTTTCGACCCTTTCTAACCATTTTCTGACAAATCCCTAATCATCATCTTGATGACCACCGGCTAATCTACACCTGTCCCGTTTTCCCAATTCGATTTCGATAACTTTACAATTCATTGATTTTTCTCAGATTACTTTTTATTTAAATTTTCAACCTAAATTTATTTTAATTTGCTGACCTCAACACAAGTCCAATTATATAATGATATATTACTGTATCTATATGAAATGTATGATATAAGCATATGATGCGTTGGCCAATGTTAGTTTTCTACCTTTATAGAATCCAGCCTCAGTGAAGCACGGGATAAAAATATTTATAAACCAAGTTACTCATGAAATGAGCCAATAGGAGAAATACAAAAGAATACAATGCCAATGCCAGATGGGAACATTCATAAGAGAGATGATAAAATAGAAATTGTTTACAATAATGAGCATAACTGCTATCAGTGATGAGGATCAAGCAAGTAGAGGTTAACAATGAGTTAGAGACTGGATTAATCTGTTCCCTGAATGCCCAATCAACGCATCCTAGTAATACAATGTGGAGAGGAGTGGGTGGGGTATATGTAAGTTATGGTAATAGCTATATCTATATGACAAAGTGGACAATTGGCAAGACAACGTTGAATTTACTCACAAACTATCCGACAATTTCATAACATAAGTCATTGTACAGTATCATTTACAGAGGAGAGGCAATTGAGAAATTCGAGGGAAATACTGTGGCCAGCCCTACGTAAATGAATAAATAAAGGTAATTCCCTTGCACTCCCCCGCTCTTATAGGAACCAAATCGAACCGTAAAATAATCCCTTCATCAGATTCAAATAATAACAGTTGGGATATAAATTTCCATCAAACATGATCAGTAAAATCCCTTTCACTATTGATCAAATATAATTTGTGGCACAGATGAATTGAACTATTTAAATATGAAATAATGTGATCAATTAGTTGTAGGCAACCAAATATAATCATTTATTGATCAATTCTCATGGGATCACTTAGGATCGATCATTGAAGGTGCTGTATGAGAATTGATCATTTCCATGTTCTCCCATAATGTCCATTAGGCAATTAATTATATTTCACGCCGTTTGCGCTCCATGTCCTGGCCAATTATTATATTTGCACACATTGATTGATTCGCTATTAACCAATGATATTTGCACACATTGACTGATTCGCTATTAACCAATGATATTTGCACACATTGACTGATTCGCTATTAACCAATGATATTTGCACACATTGATTGATTCGCTATTAACCAATGATATTTGCACACATTGACTGATTCGTTATTAACCAATGATATTTGCACACATTGACTGATTCGCTATTAACCAATGATATTTGCACACATTGACTGATTCGCTATTAACCAATGATATTTGCACACATTGATTGATTCGCTATTAACCAATGATATTTGCACACATTGATAGATTCGCTATTAACCAATGATATTTGCACACATTGACTGATTCGCTATTAACCAATGATATTTGCACACATTGACTGATTCGCTATTAACCAATGATATTTGCACACATTGACTGATTCGCTATTAACCAATGATATTTGCACACATTGACTGATTCGCTATTAACCAATGATATTTGCACACATTGATTGATTCGCTATTAACCAATGATATTTGCACACATTGATTGATTCGCTATTAACCAATGATATTTGCACACACTGACTGATTCGCTATTAACCAATGATATTTGCACACACTGACTGATTCGCTATTAACCAATGATATTTGCACACATTGACTGATTCGCTATTAACCAATGATATTTGCACACATTGACTGATTCGCTATTAACCAATGATATTTGCACACATTGACTGATTCGCTATTAACCAATGATATTTGCACACATTGATTGATTCGCTATTAACCAATGATATTTGCACACATTGATTGATTCGCTATTAACCAATGACAATTTACAAGCAGGCCCACCGAAAGGAGGGTTAGGGGGTGCAATGCCCAATGGCCCGGGTTCAATTTGTTATGTATTCAAATATAATATTACTGACACTTAGGTTGACTTAACTACAATCAATTTAAAGTTCAAGCATCTGAATATAATCGGAATAAATTGAACGAACATCAATAAGTAGTTAGATCAACATCGGTATCAATATTTACTAACCATCATTACTGAAACTGAAGCCAGGCATAACAATTGTGTACTATAGAACACAGCCACGGAGAACAGGATAATACGTCAAATAAAACGTCATCTGCTATTTTATGCGATGTACGATTAACAATTGATTAGGGGCCCGGAATTGCTGTCGGTGGGCCTGTTTACAGGCGCATTATTATTGATCTAGGATGTCAGTGCTATGCAGAGGGCTCAACTGGGTATCGAGATGGACATTATTAGTTATAATAATGGAATAAGATATGAAACTGGAAGGATATTTGCATATATGAAATATGAATAAGGAAGATAGGACTAATAATAATTGTGGTCATTGATGTAGAATGGAACATCACATTGAAATGCTAACAATTCCTTACAAATTTACCTTCGATCCGGCGTAGTTCAGACAACATTTGAAATATCGGGCTTTCATTAAATCTTCGAGATTCTGAATCCTATTGAAGGGATTATTCTGCAACAGCTAAATTCGATTGATTAGATTAAACGTTTCTAATAGATCAAGATGAATACTGATGTCAACATGTCAGCAGCTTCATTTGATAGATGGAGAGGCATCCGATATTGGTTATTTGCAACCATTGTTCTCATTTCTACATGATTCTTGGCCCCAAATACTGGGAATTTCCCATTCAATAGAGCATATCCGAGAATTCCCATGGACCACCAATCAACATTATGTCCATAAGGCTCACCTTTAAGAACTTCTGGTGCCGTATATTGAAGAGTTCCACATGTTGTTGTTGTGCGATCGTTCAGATTCAATCGTTTGGATAAGCCGAAATCAATCAATTTTATGTGAGCATTCGAGTCCAATAGAATGTTCTCCATCTGGAATGCACTTGTCTAAATGGATTGCTATTCTTTATATGACGCTTACCTTCAAATCCCTGTAGACAACATTGTTGCGATGCAAGAAATCTAAAACCAAATACCAAGTTAACTTGATATTATCATTCAAATCAGGGCCCACTCATCAAGTACGGATAAATACGGACCAAAGGGCACTCTTAGATGAAAGGAAAAATAACTCTAGCACGAGTCAAAAGAAAGGTATTGTTTACAACTGGAAGCATATATCTTATATTTTTGCATCTATTTAGGAATAATAATAATAATAATAATAATAATAATAATAATAATAATAATAATAATAATAATAATAATAATCGATATTTAGTTAATTGGATATTTCTTAATAAGCAGATAAATAAATTAAATTAATAAAATTAGAAATTGTGATGTAACATATAAAAATATATAATCAATATAAAATATATAATCAATATAAATATATAATCAATATAAATATATAATCAATATAAAATATATAATCAATATAAAATATATAATCAATATAAAATATATAATCAATATAAAATATATAATCAATATAAATATATAATCAATATGAAATATATAATCAATATAAATATATAATCAATATAAATATATAATCAATATAAAATTTAGAATCAAAATATGGCATAGCCACGGAAGGATGCTAAATAGTGAATTCAATGACCTTGATGGCAGTCAGAAGAGAAAGGGAGCATTTGCAACATATGGGTAGCACGAATAATTGTTACAATTTGTACTACTGGCACCAAGATAGTAATAACTATATCCTATTATATGTATACTTGATGGTTTTATCCTTCATTTCTTACCATTTCTTTTATAAGCCATTGTCTTTACGCTATGAACCGCACTGGTTACCATCATTGGCATACACAAGTATTGGTTCATTGGTTCATATGGACCTGTGGCATTTGTAACTTATCCTCATTCTTTATATACTGATCAATCAATAAGTAATGGAGGTGGTCTTAGGGACATCCTTTTGCTTCATATGTATATCTTGCAATATAGAATGACTATATAAGAATCAGGCAAAGGTGATCAAACGGGTCTTTGAGAATATTGCAATAAATTTATAATGAGATTGGTAATGTTACAGTGATGTTCGGTGAGAAGGGGCATAGAGTTATGATTAGAGAATGATAAGGTTGTTGAATACGCATTGGTGAGGGAGAGATAGAGTAAGGAAGTAAAGGCTAGATAATATTGACC
This sequence comes from Schmidtea polychroa, assembly GCA_959609185.1. Lineage (NCBI taxonomy): Eukaryota > Metazoa > Platyhelminthes > Tricladida > Dugesiidae > Schmidtea > Schmidtea polychroa. The sequence continues at coordinate 41,985 of CAUHTR010000107.1, forward strand.
CTATCGGTGGTTATATTACTGATATCATACATACGGACTTACCCAATGCCATTGCTACTTGCGATAAATAGAATCTCGCCAAACTCTCTGAGAATATTCGGATGGTTTTCCAGAGCTCAAACAACTCGCCGTTCGGAATATACTCGAGCACTAAATGAAATAAATGCCATCAAAACCATGAAACAATAAAATGCTCATAGCAAGGTCATAATTGATGAGACTTGGTACGCGCCATTGTTGATATCAGATTGATCAGATTAGTGCAACTTATTGAGTAAAATGATCTTCAGATTTTGTGTAGCACAAACAGTAATTTGAAATTTATATTGATTTACTAGTGCGTTTTTATTACATTGTAATGAGTCTTAGGAACAATTAGAGGCGGGAGGGGGGAGGGGGGTGGGGGTGAGAGACCCAATGGCATAATCCGGACAATGATACAGATAATATCAAAATAGAGAATAATTACATATAAATAAATATCAAAAATTAAGAATTAAGTAAAATCAATATCAAACAATTAATAATTAAATAAAATCAATATCAAAAATTAATAATTAAATAAAGTCAATATCAAAAATTAATAATTAACTAAATTCAATATCAAAAATCAATAATTAAATAAAATCAATATCAAAAATTAATAATTAATAAAATCAATATAAAAAATTAATAATTAAATAAAATCAATATAAAAAACCCAAACCAACCTAAATACAATCGGTTCCGGGTCTGCCAAAAGGCCACCAGTTGAACGATAAATGGACTGCCGGGCAATTCTGACTAGAAAACTCATAATGCACTGGTAAACATTTCAACCCATTCACTTACCTGAATCAGTACCTCATCCTTGCACTGTTGAATGGCACCGTGACCTTCTGATAACACTCGGGACTTGTCTATGACCTTTATAGCCACATCTCGTCTGGTCTTGTTCTCAAATCCTTTTAGCACACTTCCGTAGGCGCCGCTGGCGATAATGTGGATGATCTAAGATGAACTCAATGAACTCAATGTCGATTGATGGTTAAATTTAGATTTGGTTTTATTGAATGGCATCGTAATAAATGTTATGCTGGAGGATATGCAGGACAATTAATGAGAGAGGTAAAGCAAATTGTAACAATCAATTACATCCTTATTGCAAATGAGGGAATTAGGGAGAGATCGAGGGTTATAGGATGCTATCATTATGCAGTCGGTCTCCTATATGGTTAACGGCCCACGTTTATTCATTAATTATATGAAAATTAATTTGTTTGACACCATTTTATAATGGTTCAAGGTCAGAAAGGGGTCAAACAAAGAATCACATAGTAGCGCTGTTATCAAGGTGCGCTAGGATATATTTACATATCAAATTGCATGTGCCCTAGATCAAAAGGGTTCAAGGTCAGAAAGGGGTAAAACAAAGAATCACATAGTAGCGCTGTTATCAAGGTGCGCTAGGATATATTTACATATCAAATTGTATGTGCCCTAGATCAAAAGGGTTCAAGGTCAGAAAGGGGTAAAACAAAGAATCACATAGTAGCGCTGTTATCAAGGTGCGCTAGGATATATTTACATATCAAATTGCATGCGCCCTAGATCAAAAGGGTTCAAGGTCAGAAAGGGGTAAAACAAAGAATCACATAGTAGCGCTGTTATCAAGGTGCGCTAGGATATATTTACATATCAAATTGCATGCGCCCTAGATCAAAATGGTTCAAGGTCAGAAAGGGGTCAAACAAAGAATCACACAGTAGAGCTGTTATCAAGGTGCGTTAGGATATATCTCCATATCAAATTGCATGTGCCCTAGATCAAAAGGGTTCAAGGTCAGAAAGGGGTAAAACAAAGAATCACACAGTAGAGCTGTTATCAAGGTGCGCTAGGATATATCTCCATATCAAATTGCATGTGCCCTAGATCAAAAGGGTTCAAGGTCAGAAAGGGGTAAAACAAAGAATCACACAGTAGAGCTGTTATCAAGGTGCGCTAGGATATATTTACATATCAAATTCCATGCGCCCTAGATCAAAATGGTTCAAGGTCAGAAAGGGGTCAAACAAAGAATCACATAGTAAAGCTGTTATCAAGGTGCGCTAGGATATATCTCCATATCAAATTACATGTGCTCTTGATCAAAATAATAACTCAATGCAATAACCAATATTAATATCAATACAAATCACCCATTGATTAACACAAGCTCCAGCTGGCCCAAACGGAAACCGCTCTGTTAAGCAAACTAACGAATTTGATCACTTCGATAAAAGTAATTTCTCTTATTTCACATTTTATTTTCTCGCATGTTTATTTGCTCAGCAATGCAATTTGATTGATAAGTTTGTTCCTGATAGGGAGCTCCTCACCATTCATTCTTGGTAATTAACTGTATTTAATGGGGAATTTGGTAACGAAATTTCATTTCTATTGGCAGTTGGTGGCGTAGCAGCGCATTTAGTTACACGTCAAGTTCTGGCCCGTATTCCACCCCATCAGCACTATATATGACCTACTGAGCTGCAATTGAACCGCCATGAAATTTATATTAACCATAATGGAGGATAGCTGTAATCTATTTTCATTCTTATCTATATATACATTTCTCCTATTGATTCTCATTGGTTAATCTTTGACACATTTCATTCATCTGCCTGCACTTATTGGCAGGCTTTCAATCCTCTTTAGCAGCGGCGCACTATTCTATGTTCTTCCCAAATGCCCAGCACCAATAGTCAAATGAGTTTTACAATGAAAATATTCACACTACATACATTTAATTTTTTATAAAAATTATATTAATAATAATAATAATAATAATAATAATAATAAATAATAATAATAATAATAATAATAATAATAATAATAATAAATAAAAATAATAATAATAATAATAATAATAATAATAATAATAATAAATAAATAAATAAAAATAATAATAATAATAATAATAATAATAATAATAATAATAATAATAATAATAATAATAATAATAATAATAAATAAATAAAATAATAATAATAATAAATAATAATAATAATAATAATAATAATAATAATAATAATAATAATAATAATAATAATAATAATAATAATAAAATAATAATAATAATAATAATAATAATAATAATAATAATAATAATAATAATAATAATAATAATAATAAAATAATAATAATAATAATAATAATAATAATAATAATAATAAATAAATAAATAAAAATAATAATAATAATAATAAATAATAATAATAATAATAATAATAATAATAATAATAATAATAATAATAATAATAATAATAATAATGATAATAATAATAATAATAATAATAATAATAATAATAATAATAATAATAATAATAAAATAATAATAATAATAATAATAATAATAATAATAATAATAATAATAATAAATAAATAAAAATAATAATAATAATAATAAATAATAATAATAATAATAATAATAATAATAATAATAATAATAATAATAATAATAAAATAATAATAATAATAATAATAAGAATAATAATAATAATAATAATAATAATAATAATAATAATAAATAAATAAAAATAATAATAAATAATAATAATAATAATAATAATAATAATAATAATAAAATAATAATAATAATAATAATAATAATAATGATAATAATAATAATAATAATAATAATAATAATAATAATAATAATAATAATAATAATGATAATAATAATAATAATAATAATAATAATAATATTAATAATAATCATAATAATAATAATAATAATAATAATAATAATAATAATAATAATAATAATAAAAATAATAATAATAATAAATAAATAAAAATAATAATAAATAATAATAATAATAATAATAATAAATAATAATATAAAATAAAAAAAATAATAATAATAATAAATAAATAAATAAAAATAATAATAAATAATAATAATAATAATAATAATAATAATAATAATAATAATAATAATAATAATAATAATAATAATAATAATAATAATAATAATAATAATAAATAAAAATAATAATAATAATAATAAATAATAATAATAATAATAATAATAATAATAATAATAATAATAATAATAATAAAATAATAATAATAATAATAATAATAATAATAATAATAATAATAATAATAATAATAATAATAATAATAAATAAATAAAAATAATAATAATAATAAATAATAATAATAATAATAATAATAATAATAATAATAAAATAATAATAATAATAATAATAATAATAATGATAATAATAATAATAATAATAATAATAATAATAATAATAATAATAATAATAATAATAATAATAATAATGATAATAATAATAATAATAATAATAATAATAATAATATTAATAATAATCATAATAATAATAATAATAATAATAATAATAATAATAATAATAATAATAATAATAAAATAATAATAATAATAAATAAATAAAATAATAATAAATAATAATAATAATAATAATAATAAAATAATAATATAAATAAAAAAATAATAATAATAATAATAAATAAATAAAAATAATAATAAATAATAATAATAATAATAATAATAATAATAATAATAATAATAATAATAATAATAATAATAATAATATTAATAATAATAATAATAATAATAATAATAATAATAATAATAATAATAATATTAATAATAATCATAATAATAATAATAATAATAATAATAATAATAATAATAATAAATAAATAAAATAATAATAATAATAATAAATAATAATAATAATAATAATAATAATAATAATAATAATAATAATAAAATAATAATAATAATAATAATAATAATAATAATAATAATAATAATAATAATAATAATAATAATAATAATAATAATAATAATGATAATAATAATAATAATAATAATAATAATAATAATAATAATAATAATAATAATAATAATAATAATAAAATAATAATAATAATAATAATAATAATGATAATAATAATAATAATAATAATATTAATAATAATCATAATAATAATAATAATAATAATAATAATAATAATAATATAATAATAATAATAATAATAATAATAATAATAATAATAATAATAATAATAATAATAATAATAATAATAATAATAATAATAATAATAATAATAATAATAATAATAATAATAATAATAATATTAATAATAATCATAATAATAATAATAATAATAATAATAATAATAATAATAATAATAATAAATAATAATAATAATAATAATAATAATAATAAATAATAATATAAAATAAAAAAAATAATAATAATAATAAATAAATAAATAAAAATAATAATAATAAATAATAATAATAATAATATAAAATAAAAAATAATAATTGATAATATATAATTGATAATATATAATTGATAATTTATAAATAAAAATATAATTAAACCGTGAAATCTTTCTGATTCTCATTCTTCATGTTATAAACTGGAAGGAAATCCTTTTCAACATGTGGATAAGGCCATTTAGTTTTGTAACGGACAGATTCAGATTTGGGCTTATTTGCGCTGCTCTGCTGACGCGATGAATTGCTATTTTTATTCCGATCGCTTTTTGTTTGATTCTGTACAAGAAATGATGATTTATTAATCACGTTCTAGCTCTTACAATGTTCTCCATACTGATTGCTGTAGAGCTGCTCTTAGATGATTGCTCACGAAAACGCCTACCTGATAAAGTCCTAAGGAATCGAAGGCTGTTTTCTCTGAATTTCGAATTTTCTGCTCCCATTTTCTATCTACTTTTATATAATTAATTCATTTTATAATGATGTAGAATTAACAATAAATTGATTTTAAATATTTTACGCAATTTAAATTTCAAAATTTTAATTATTATTTATTAATTATTTACATTGGAATATTTAAACAAAATGTGCAATTGAATATTGATAATTGGAAAATTTACAATTTACAATAGAAACTCAATTTGTAATTTGTAAAAATTTATGAAGAATATTTAGAAAACAAATATTCTTGAAGAATTGAATTTTTTTAAGTAAAAGAATAAACGCTGGGCTATGTGAATAATAAGATAAATTTATTGAAATAAATCATAAATAAAGTGATAAATAACTGTCACAATTTTTGACTGTAAATTTATTTGCAGCAGTCTTACAGCAGATAAATTTAATTGTAAATTTTCATAAATTTATTAGGTAAATTAAATACGTATGGCTGCTAATGTTCATATAACAATTTTATTAAAATGGCAATTTTTAATTTCTTATTTTATTTAATTATTTATTGTTATTATTACTTTTATTTAAAACAATAAAATGATAATTTAAGCCTTTTGCTGCAAATAATGTATTCAATGAAAAAATTTTCGACTATAAGATACTCATTGTAAAATTTAATTTATTAAAATAAATTTTAATTTATTAATTAAATTTATTAAAAGACTTTGAAGGCTATAAATAAGTAATAAATCAATATTTTTGATATTCACAAAATACATCGATATATTACTGATTTATAATCTTCAAGCTCATTTTAATAAATACGATGAAAAAAAATCAGTGGTGAATTTGGAAAAAAAGTTCTTATAATATAATTAAATTATCATTATTTCTTCATAAAAATATTATTATAATCATTATCATTATAATAAGTTACAATAAATAAAATGCTGTAAAGCGGGAAATTAATTTATTTGAAGGAAACGACCAAATTGTGAGGCTAATATAAAATATGATTAATAATTTTGACTAAAAGGATCCTTTAATACACAAAATTAATTATTCGATTATTAAAAATTTTATTTGGATCATGAGTATGCAACTTTTTTTGTCATGAGTCATATTCAACCTTTACGTTTAGTAATTGGACCGCAATCGTTTTACTTTATCAAAATTCAAATTTATATTATTTTAAATTAGAAAGCATAGAAATATCTAACCACAAGATTTGATATGCGCCTCAAGTGATTGCGATTGTCATCAGAGGAAGTAGCATATCTTATTCTTATTCATAATTACTAACACATTTTACGAGCGTTAAAGTGCGAGAAAATATTTCTTTGCAAATGATAGTTTCAGATTGAAGACCGGTTGTTAGTGTTGGGTTTAATTAAATCAAATATTAATCGTCGGTGCCTGACTCTTCGTGTTCAAACAAATCAATAAGCAATAACACTCCTAACGTATATTGCTTTTAAATTGATACACTTTTTTTAAAATTCATAGCAATAATAATACAGTGTTCTAATTATTCGATCGAGCTCTACTGTGGGATGTCTTGACCTCGTGCGCTTTATAACAATAATCATCTTGTATGACAGAATCCTCTGGATTGAACTCTTTTTCTTTAATAATTTCGTTTTCTCTTGATCCAGCTCCTTCCAAAATTCTTTAATCTTTTTCTTTCGTCTTTTTATTGATCATTTTGATAATGGCTTTGTTTTTCTATTTCTTCTAACTGTTGCGCTTAGCGCAAAAAACCAAATAATTCATATATAAAAGAAAAAAATAACAAAAAATGGTAAAATCAATAAAAGTGCAAAATTAATTAAAATTTACTTAAAATCAAAAATCGGGTATGGTTGAACGCCAAACTGATAGACGAGTTCAATAATTATAATTACAAGTTAATAAGGTATTCAGAGGGAAAGTTAATGCGAAAAAACAAATTAATTAAAATTAATTAATCGGTAATGAAAAGCCCGAGCCAATGGGAAGCCCGGCTCATGTGGAACTCGAGCACAGTGAGACCCGGGCAATCAGATAAGAGAGGGTACATTGAGCCCTAATCAAAGGTAAAAAAATTAAAACAGTTAGAAAACCCTTAAATATTAACTTAGGTTTCTCGGGGAAATAATTAATTGTGATTCTCTAGATAATTGGCCTCTCAGAAACAGTATAAAAAGAGAGATCAGGAATGAACAAGCCGCCATTTAGTCGAAGAGAAAAAGAGAGAACGAAGCAGAAATCCGGCTATCAGTAATCGAAAGAAGAAATCTAATAATTCAAAAAAGGTAAGACTCCTACATGAAAAGTCATTTCCCTTGGATTATTTAAAATATTTAAATATACTTTATTTGTTAATTGTTATTTGTTATTATGATTTGTAAAGAAATTTTAACTAATATATAGAAAAGTGAAGAGATTAATTTTGAAAATTACAATAATGTTGTAAAGACAAATAAAATTAAAATATCTATTAAAAATGTCCTAATAAGTATTAAAAGTTCTTGAAAAGAAATTCGCATTTAACTGACATCTAGTGAATTGTTACCAGTGGCGTAGCTAACATATAGTACGAGTAAGCAATGCATAGTGGCACACAAGACAGGGGGCCTTTTTTCCAAGTATCCTTAATTTTCTTCAGAAAACAATGTAAAACAACGGCACGGTCGACACCAGTCAACAGCGTCCTCCAAATGATTGATTTGTGATTTTATGTAATAAAGCTCCACTGTTTTGTTTACTTATTGCATAAGGTACATTATTTACCTGCATTTTACCCATTTATGCAATCCCTTCTGCCTCTCCTACGCTAATAATATACTGTATAAGTAAGCAACTTTAGTTATCTAAGTAAATCACCCATTCATATAATGGTCAAAAAAATTGTTTCGCTTGTCGGCTATACACATTTGTTCCTGATACATTACTATCATTTTATAACGATTTATACTGTTATATTGTATATTGAGCTCTAATTATTTAATTAAATCGTCTTTCCAAAGATGACCCAAAAACATGTTTTGCCTGTGGCGCAAAACTACTCTGTCACTATAAGCCCTTCTTTCAATTAACACTCTCCCCTCCCCTTTAAAAAAAAATTTTGGGTATGCCTACACCACTGGTCTCATACAGTACAAAATAAACAAGGTGTTCCATCAAAATTTCGAGAGTTACGAAGTGTTCCATCGCAGGAAAAGTTTGGAAACCATGGTATAATTCAATTGTGCTTCCGAAGGGGGCCAAAATTTTTTTTTCTGTGGCGCTATGGTGTTCCGCACCTATTTCACTTGTGTGTTCAGTATTTGGGCCCATCTTTGACTCATTGCATAGGGGTCCAAAATTTCTAGCTACGCCACTGATTGTTACAGTATCATCTAGCTTCAGATTCTAAAATAAAGGTTATGAAATAATGATATGTAATAAATTATTATGACGTAGGTTAGGTATACCTGCCGTGAACCCTGTTGCACAATTTTTGAATTTTCAAAAAAAATATCTATCTGATAATTTTTTAAGTATATTTTAAATAATAAATTAGAGAAAAAATAAATTCGTAAAATTATAATTTGATAATCTATTTTTGAAGAAATAAAATTAATAAATATTTTTATATTTAAACTTAAATGGAAACAAATTTTGTTTATCTAAATTAAAAAGTAATATTAAGTGAATGCGGTAAGTCTTGTTACCTTTAGTTATTATATGAATTTATACAAATTTTTTAAAGGTTATAATCTAAATTCATTTCAACGTCTTCATTTTCATGTAATAATAATTCATAATGTCTTCATTCAAATAACATTTCAATGATGAGTTTAATAAATATTTCAATTAATATCTCGTTTCATTTTAGAATTTTAATCCGAGGATGAAAATTGCAATCATCGGACAAAGCATATTTGGAGCTCAAGTATACAAAGAATTAAAAAATGAAGGCCATGATATTGTTGGTGTGTTTACAATTCCCGATAGAAATGGTCGCTCTGATCCTTTGGGTAAGAGTTTTATAAGAATTTTTTCCAACAATAATATTTAAAATAATTATTAATAATTTTAATATAAACATATTTAATATTTTCTTCGAGAAAATTTTTTTATTTGATTTAAATTGATTTATTTGAATTTAATTAATTATCAATAATTTTAATTTTAAATTTAATTTATATTTACATATTAATAAGAATGTTTCAGTTAAAATGGCGATTAAATTTTGAGTTTATTAATAAATCAAAGATGAGAAAAGGTGGAATATTACCATATTTGAGTATAAATAATGTCCTGAAATGATCTGGGTTGGATAAGTACTTGATGCCGTAATTGCTATTGACCTGGCATTGACCTGGCATTTACCGTGGATATTAGGCACATGTGAGGTCAATCTGTTTGATATCCAGGCCATGTAATATGCTAAATCATTGGTTCACTTGTGTGTACTAATCACAGAGAGGGGGCGACGGCAGGGGGAGGGGAGGGTGAGGGATGGAGGAGTCCATTGCTATGCACCTGATAATCGGGGGAGGGATGGAGGAGTCCATTGCCATGCACCTGATAAGCGGGGGAGGGATGGAGGAGTCCATTGCTATGCACATGATAAGCGGGGGGGGGGCACTATGTAAATGATGTACATTCGATAAGTTGTTATGCGTGTAAATGCTCTCATATCCCGCTCATACCAGTCAACGCGACAATGTGTGTGCGTGCGCGCGTGTGTTATTCATCTGGGATATTGGGGCCCATAGCAACTGTTACATATGGTCACCGATGGGGAAATATATTATCAATATTACCAATATCTCATGTTAGCACTTGCTGAACATTTACTAATGCTTATTAGTGATTGGTGCTTTCTCATGTCACCGCTATCGCACCTTTCATGATTTATATTGATCTCCAAACACAAATTTATCCATCCAATTGTGCAAGGTGCTATGAGAATATCTAGCAATTTATTGCCATGTGAAACCCCTTGAAAACGCATTAAACCTGCTAAAACCAAGCATTATCAGTTATTTGACAAGTTTTGATTATTTCATAATATTATTATTTAATTATTGATAATGTTACATTTTATTTTTATTGATTTTATTAATTTTGATTATTTAATATATTTTTATAATTTAATATTTAATTATTGATAATTATACATTTTATTTTTATTGATTTTATTATTTTTGATTATTTAATATATTTTTATAATTTAATATTTAATTATTGATAATTATACATTTTATTTTTATTGATTTTATTATTTTTGATTATTTAATATATTTTTATAATTTTAATATTTAATTATTCATACTACTTATAATGTTTAATTTTGTAATTAATTTAATTTTTTTCAATTATCGAATAAATTTTAAATTAAATTATTTAATATTACTTTTATTGTATCAATTTTTAGTTTTGATAAAACTTTCATTTCATTTTAATATATAAATTTATTATTTGTGATTTATTAAATGCATAAAATTGATCAACTTGATGACTTTATTTTACCATCTCAATTTAATATTATTATTTTATGTTGTTATTTTTATTTAAAAATAACATTCCACCTAATTGATCCGGTTGGGTAGTTATGTTATAGAAATAATGATATTGCCTTTTCCATGTTCCATAACTCCATAACTCCAGTATTCATAGCTATTCATTTCCTCACAAGTTCAACTCGTAGCACGTCAATTGCGCGGACGTCAATTGCGCGGGTCCAACTAATAATTAATAAGGGAAATGTACATATATATGTAGTCAGAGTTTATCCGACAAGATATTCTGTTCCCCTATGGGTACGGCTCACAAGGGTAATGGTAGCAAGGGTACTGCTCATATTCAAGCCTATACATTTATTAAACAATCCAATAAATGTATAAGCTTAAATATGAGAAGTACCCTTGCTACCATTACCCTTGTGAGCCGTACCCATAGGGGGACAGAATATCTTGTCGGATAAACTCTGACTACATATATATGTACATTTCCCTTATTAATTATTAGTTGGACCCGCGCAATTGACGTCCGCGCAGATGACATGGTTTCGTTATAGAAATAATGATATTGCCTTTTCCATGTTCCATAACTCCATAACTCCAGTATTCATAGCTATTCATTTCCTCACAAGTTCAACTGACCAATGCTGTGGAGGTAATTGGGGAAATGTCCTGCTTAATCATCTATATACCAAAGGTTCAAGGGGAACAACAGCATTAAGGGATAAATTTACATTCCTTTATAAATTACAATTCTAATCCTTCTAATGTCAAACTTCATAATGATTCTTTATCCCATTAACTGACGCTTTCTTACCTTTTTATCACACTGCATTTAATAAGATTTCTTCATTTTAATGAAATTCATTCACAATTCAAATTTATCTTTATTATTTTAATAAGAATTCTCTCATTATGCCTTTTCCGTGAAGAATCATTACTTTCTATTTCTATAAGGAAAATTAACGAAAAGTATATATATAGGCTAGCTACTATATCGGACAATGAGTTTGACAGTGTGCCTTTTATGGGAGGCGGGTACAATCATCCATGTTCCAGATCTTTTTTGTTATTGATAGAAGCCTCGGTGATTCTCGTAGGTCTTCCTTGAGCATTTTAGTACTCGCTCTATCATTATTGTTCTAACTGGCAATGTATTCTTCATATCTAAAGTCTAGTTTTCGGGAAATATCGTTATTTATCTTGTCCCAACTGCCAAGTGAACACACAACGAATGTTTCCACTGATGTGTAGGTTCTGATTTCATCTTGGATGTCTTGGGCAAGTTTTCAGTATTTGTTCGGATTCTTTGCTCTCTAGGCTTCTATTGTTGTGATGTCGTCGAAGAGATATTTGATGTCTATTATCATTATTGTATTCTTTAATCGAACGACAATATTTTGCTTCATCATTTCTTTGGCCTCTTTTGTATCTTTTTAATTTAAAAATTCATTCCCTTGCTGAGTAAATCTTCAAGGGCTTTCTGTACTTCGTTATGTTTGTTTGTTCCTCTCACACACATGTTTAGTGCATTTATGGATGACTCGTGTGCATTTGACTGCTTCATATTAAGGTCAAACATATTTGATCGAGCCTTAATAGTGAAGCGCCATTCAAAACCTTTTAGGTTCTTGGGCATTTTCCATTCAGTGCATTCCGATTGGGGTAGCCTTAGTATGTGGCCTTGACAGTTTGCTTCGGTCCATTTTTGAAGTACGCCTCACGAATCATACAGTGGAGTTTTTTAGATGCTTCTTCCTCTGGTTTATCCTGAGTACTGCAGTTGATACTGCATCCAATGTAGCTTTTTCTATGGGAATAGGTTCCATCTAATCATTGTAATGTATCGTTTAAGGAATTAATTGGAGTTTCGGTTCTTGTTTGTTCCATTATATCTTTTCTCCCTAATGAATCCATTTGTCCTTGATTTTTGATCTTTTCTCCATTTTCTTTTCATCTGACTTTTCCATTTTTGGTGATTGGTTTTATTTATTGGTTTTATGTGACAATTGACTAGTTTAAGCTTTTTCCTTTAGGAATTTCCTTTTATGTTTTTTTATTGAAGTTGCAAAAAATTTATTAAAAATTTAAAAATAAAAGATTTTTCTTCATTTAAACAAAGGGATTAAATTAAAAATGATTTAATCTAAATTTAAAAACCTATTAAAGTTCTCATGGATATTTAACTGATGGCTGGAAGCTTACTGCATTACTCATGAAACCCAACCAATCCTAGGGAGACCCAAATGCAGTGAAGGGGGGGATCAATCCAATCCTATCCAGTAACCTCAAATGTCTCCATAAACCCACGTGAAACTCCATGAATTATATTATGAGTATCATGAAAGAAATGAATTCATATTAATCATTCAGCATCAGAAGCTACCATTCTTGGTACAAAAGTTTTCAAAATTCCTAAATGGAGGGCAAACAATGCAATTATCAAAGAAGTATTTGAAGAATATAAGTCAATTAATGCTGAATTGAATGTGTTGGCGTTCTGTACTCAGTTCATTCCAATGGAGGTGATTAATGCTCCTAAGCACCGGTCTATTATTTACCATCCTTCATTGCTACCCAAGCATAGGGGAGCTTCGGCTATCAATTGGTGAGCACGATATAATAATCCAGTAAGAATGGTGGTGATATTGCCTAATATAGGACGCTGATTAATGGCGATTTGAAAGGTGGATTTACAATATTCTGGGCGGATGATGGCTTGGATACTGGGCCGATCTTGCTGCAGAGGGAATGTGATATACATATAACCGATACTGTCGATTCACTATATTCCAGATTCATGATGCCAGAGGGAATCAAAGCAATGGTAATTTGCTTGATTGACATAACTATCAGTCATTATTTCATGGAGAGTTCTATCATTGAATGCATACTACCTAATCCTTGAACGGTCAGGGGCGAGTAAGGGTGGGAACGAGGGGGCGAGGGGAGGGGGACGGGCAAATATTAGCTATTCCGCAAGGGCATTAATTGATACTCATATTAGGCAACATTTTGGCTATGTGGGGCCCGATCGCGTATTTTGAGTGCCGGTTCGGAGGGGTTGCTACACTTGAACGAGGCTAATCACAATTCGATAATAATCTATTTTTTGTTTCAGGTGGAAGCGGTGAGACAGATAGAGAGTGGAAGAGCACCATCAATTGTGCAACACCATCCTGATCACTCCTACGATCAAATGGTCAAGAAGTCCACTGCAGAAATCGATTGGAATCAATCTGGGCTCAGTTTGCATAACTTCATCAGAGGGCATGACAAAGTGCCGGGGGCTTGGAGCTGGATTAATGGTCAGGTTGGTGACGTTTCTATGCATTTGTGATTATGAATTTCACTGTCCGTTACCCACTAATACCCTATGATAAGCGCTATGTCAATTCACCTCCCATGAAATGATGGATAAATGTGCAGCAATCATCAATAACAGTGCAAATAAGTGCAATATCAACAATAGGAAGTGCAACATGAGATTGGCCATGAAATGATGGATAAATGTGCAGCAATCATCAATAACAGTGCAAATAAGTGCAATATCAACAATAGGAAGTGCAACATGAGATTGGCCATGAAATGATGGATAAATGTGCAGCAATCATCAATAACAGTGCAAATACGTGCAATGTCAACAATATGAAGTGCAACATGAGATTGGCCATGAAATGATGGATAAATGTGCAGCAATCATCAATAACAGTGCAAATACGTGCAATATCAACAATAGGAAGTGCAACATGAGATTGGCCATGAAATGATGGATAAATGTGCAGCAATCATCAATAACAGTGCAAATACGTGCAATGTCAACAATAGGAAGTGCAACATGAGATTGGCCATGAAATGATGGATAATGTGCAGCAATCAATAATAACAGTGCAAATAAGTGCAATATCAACAATATGAAGTGCAACATGAGATTGGCCATGAAATGATAGATAAATGTGCAGTAATCATCAATAACAGTGCAAATACGTGCAATGTCAACAATAGGAAGTGCAACATGAGATTGGCCATGAAATGATGGATAAATGTGCAGCAATCAATAATAACAGTGCAAATACGTGCAATATCAACAATAGGAAGTGCAACATGAGATTGGCCATGAAATGATGGATAAATGTGCAGCAATCATCAATAACAGTGCAAATAAGTGCAATATCAACAATAGGAAGTGCAACATGAGATTGGCCATGAAATGATGGATAAATGTGCAGCAATCATCAATAACAGTGCAAATAAGTGCAATATCAACAATAGGAAGTGCAACATGAGATTGGCCATGAAATGATGGATAAATGTGCAGCAATCAATAATAACAGTGCAAATACGTGCAATATCAACAATATGAAGTGCAACATGAGATTGGCCATGAAATGATGGATAAATGTGCAGCAATCATCAATAACAGTGCAAATAAGTGCAATATCAACAATAGGAAGTGCAACATGAGATTGGCCATGAAATGATGGATAAATGTGCAGCAATCATCAATAACAGTGCAAATAAGTGCAATATCAACAATAGGAAGTGCAACATGAGATTGGCCATGAAATGATGGGTAAATGTGCAGCAATCATCAATAACAGTGCAAATACGTGCAATATCAACAATAGGAAGTGCAACATGAGATTGGCCATGAAATGATGGATAAATGTGCAGCAATCATCAATAACAGTGCAAATACGTGCAATGTCAACAATAGGAAGTGCAACATGAGATTGGCCATGAAATGATGGATAAATGTGCAGCAATCAATAATAACAGTGCAAATAAGTGCAATATCAACAATATGAAGTGCAACATGAGATTGGCCATGAAATGATAGATAAATGTGCAGTAATCATCAATAACAGTGCAAATACGTGCAATGTCAACAATAGGAAGTGCAACATGAGATTGGCCATGAAATGATGGATAAATGTGCAGCAATCAATAATAACAGTGCAAATACGTGCAATATCAACAATAGGAAGTGCAACATGAGATTGGCCATGAAATGATGGGTAAATGTGCAGCAATCATCAATAACAGTGCAAATAAGTGCAATATCAACAATAGGAAGTGCAACATGAGATTGGCCATGAAATGATGGATAAATGTGCAGTAATCATCAATAACAGTGCAAATAAGTGCAATATCAACAATAGGAAGTGCAACATGAGATTGGCCATGAAATGATGGATAAATGTGCAGCAATCATCAATAACAGTGCAAATACGTGCAATATCAACAAAAGGAAGTGCAACATGAGATTGGCCATGAAATGATGGATAAATGTGCAGCAATCATCAATAACAGTGCAAATAAGTGCAATATCAACAATAGGAAGTGCAACATGAGATTGGCCATGAAATGATGGATAAATGTGCAGCAATCATCAATAACAGTGCAAATACGTGCAATATCAACAAAAGGAAGTGCAACATGAGATTGGCCATGAAATGATGGATAAATGTGCAGCAATCAATAATAACAGTGCAAATACGTGCAATATCAACAATATGAAGTGCAACATGAGATTGGCCATGAAATGATAGATAAATGTGCAGTAATCATCAATAACAGTGCAAATATGTGCAATATCAACAATAGGAAGTGCAACATGAGATTGGCCATGAAATGATGGATAAATGTGCAGTAATCATCAATAACAATGCAAATAAGTGCAATATCAACAATAGGAAGTGCAACATGAGATTGGCCATGAAATGATGGATAAATGTGCAGCAATCATCAATAACAGTGCAAATAGGTGCAATATCAACAATAGGAAGTGCAACATGAGATTGGCCATGAAATGATGGATAAATGTGCAGCAATCATCAATAACAGTGCAAATAAGTGCAATATCAACAATAGGAAGTGCAACATGAGATTGGCCATGAAATGATGGATAAATGTGCAGCAATCATCAATAACAGTGCAAATACGTGCAATGTCAACAATAGGAAGTGCAACATGAGATTGGCCATGAAATGATGGATAAATGTGCAGCAATCAATAATAACAGTGCAAATACGTGCAATATCAACAATATGAAGTGCAACATGAGATTGGCCATGAAATGATAGATAAATGTGCAGTAATCATCAATAACAGTGCAAATATGTGCAATATCAACAATAGGAAGTGCAACATGAGATTGGCCATGAAATGATGGATAAATGTGCAGTAATCATCAATAACAGTGCAAATAAGTGCAATATCAACAATAGGAAGTGCAACATGAGATTGGCCATGAAATGATGGATAAATGTGCAGCAATCAATAATAACAGTGCAAATACGTGCAATATCAACAATATGAAGTGCAACATGAGATTGGCCATGAAATGATGGATAAATGTGCAGCAATCATCAATAACAATGCAAATAAGTGCAATATCAACAATAGGAAGTGCAACATGAGATTGGCCATGAAATGATGGATAAATGTGCAGTAATCATCAATAACAGTGCAAATACGTGCAATATCAACAATAGGAAGTGCAACATGAGATTGGCCATGAAATGATGGATAAATGTGCAGCAATCATCAATAACAGTGCAAATAAGTGCAATATCAACAATAGGAAGTGCAACATGAGATTGGCCATGAAATGATGGATAAATGTGCAGCAATCAATAATAACAGTGCAAATACGTGCAATATCAACAATAGGAAGTGCAACATGAGATTGGCCATGAAATGATGGATAAATGTGCAGCAATCAATAATAACAGTGCAAATAAGTGCAATATCAACAATAGGAAGTGCAACATGAGATTGGCCATGAAATGATGGATAAATGTGCAGTAATCATCAATAACAGTGCAAATACGTGCAATATCAACAATAGGAAGTGCAACATGAGATTGGCCATGAAATGATGGATAAATGTGCAGCAATCATCAATAACAGTGCAAATAAGTGCAATATCAACAATAGGAAGTGCAACATGAGATTGGCCATGAAATGATGGATAAATGTGCAGTAATCATCAATAACAGTGCAAATACGTGCAATATCAACAATAGGAAGTGCAACATGAGATTGGCCATGAAATGATGGATAAATGTGCAGCAATCATCAATAACAGTGCAAATAAGTGCAATATCAACAATAGGAAGTGCAACATGAGATTGGCCATGAAATGATGGATAAATGTGCAGCAATCATCAATAACAGTGCAAATAAGTGCAATATCAACAATAGGAAGTGCAACATGAGATTGGCCATGAAATGATGGATAAATGTGCAGTAATCATCAATAACAGTGCAAATACGTGCAATATCAACAAAAGGAAGTGCAACATGAGATTGGCCATGAAATGATGGATAAATGTGCAGCAATCATCAATAACAGTGCAAATAAGTGCAATATCAACAATAGGAAGTGCAACATGAGATTGGCCATGAAATGATGGATAAATGTGCAGCAATCATCAATAACAGTGCCAAATAAGTGCAATATCAACAATAGGAAGTGCAACATGAGATTGGCCATGAAATGATGGGTAAATGTGCAGCAATCATCAATAACAGTGCAAATACGTGCAATATCAACAATATGAAGTGCAACATGAGATTGGCCATGAAATGATAGATAAATGTGCAGTAATCATCAATACAGTGCAAATATGTGCAATATCAACAATAGGAAGTGCAACATGAGATTGGCCATGAAATGATGGATAAATGTGCAGCAATCAATAATAACAGTGCAAATACGTGCAATATCAACAATAGGAAGTGCAACATGAGATTGGCCATGAAATGATGGATAAATGTGCAGCAATCATCAATAACAGTGCAAATACGTGCAATGTCAAACAATAGGAAGTGCAACATGAGATTGGCCATGAAATGATGGATAAATGTGCAGCAATCAATAATAACAGTGCAAATACGTGCAATATCAACAATATGAAGTGCAACATGAGATTGGCCATGAAATGATAGATAAATGTGCAGTAATCATCAATAACAGTGCAAATATGTGCAATATCAACAATAGGAAGTGCAACATGAGATTGGCCATGAAATGATGGATAAATGTGCAGTAATCATCAATAACAGTGCAAATAAGTGCAATATCAACAATAGGAAGGGTAACATGAGATTGGCCATGAAATGATAGATAAATGTGCAGCAATCATCAATAACAGTGCAAATACGTGCAATATCAACAATATGAAGTGCAACATGAGATTGGCCATGAAATGATGGATAAATGTGCAGCAATCATCAATAACAGTGCAAATAAGTGCAATATCAACAATAGGAAGTGCAACATGAGATTGGCCATGAAATGATGGATAAATGTGCAGCAATCAATAATAACAGTGCAAATACGTGCAATATCAACAATAGGAAGTGCAACATGAGATTGGCCATGAAATGATGGATAAATGTGCAGTAATCATCAATAACAGTGCAAATACGTGCAATATCAACAATATGAAGTGCAACATGAGATTGGCCATGAAATGATGGATAAATGTGCAGTAATCATCAATAACAGTGCAAATACGTGCAATATCAACAATATGAAGTGCAACATGAGATTGGCCATGAAATGATGGATAAATGTGCAGCAATCATCAATAACAGTGCAATAAGTGCAATATCAACAATAGGAAGTGCAACATGAGATTGGCCATGAAATGATGGATAAATGTGCAGCAATCAATAATAACAGTGCAAATACGTGCAATATCAACAATAGGAAGTGCAACATGAGATTGGCCATGAAATGATGGGTAAATGTGCAGCAATCATCAATAACAGTGCAAATACGTGCAATATCAACAATATGAAGTGCAACATGAGATTGGCCATGAAATGATAGATAAATGTGCAGTAATCATCAATAACAGTGCAAATATGTGCAATATCAACAATAGGAAGTGCAACATGAGATTGGCCATGAAATGATGGATAAATGTGCAGCAATCAATAATAACAGTGCAAATACGTGCAATATCAACAATAGGAAGTGCAACATGAGATTGGCCATGAAATGATGGATAAATGTGCAGCAATCATCAATAACAGTGCAAATACGTGCAATGTCAACAATAGGAAGTGCAACATGAGATTGGCCATGAAATGATGGATAAATGTGCAGCAATCAATAATAACAGTGCAAATACGTGCAATATCAACAATATGAAGTGCAACATGAGATTGGCCATGAAATGATAGATAAATGTGCAGTAATCATCAATAACAGTGCAAATATGTGCAATATCAACAATAGGAAGTGCAACATGAGATTGGCCATGAAATGATGGATAAATGTGCAGCAATCATCAATAACAGTGCAAATAAGTGCAATATCAACAATAGGAAGTGCAACATGAGATTGGCCATGAAATGATGGATAAATGTGCAGCAATCATCAATAACAGTGCAAATACGTGCAATATCAACAATATGAAGTGCAACATGAGATTGGCCATGAAATGATGGATAAATGTGCAGCAATCATCAATAACAGTGCAAATAAGTGCAATATCAACAATAGGAAGTGCAACATGAGATTGGCCATGAAATGATGGATAAATGTGCAGCAATCATCAATAACAGTGCAAATAAGTGCAATATCAACAATATGAAGTGCAACATAGGAAGGCATTAAATTAGCGATACCTGAAAATATACACGGAATGCTAAAGTCCCACAATGACATTTGAAGTGTCAACAAGTATTTAGATATGAACGAGTACCTGATCAGATATCAGTCACACACCCATTTTGTGTGATGTTATGACATACGTGGTTATTATTCATATTTATATATATGAAGCACTATTTATATGTGGTGGACAGTGATTATTATTCATCTTATCATTGTTGTTGCTGCTGCTCTGATTCATTTATTCAGTGCATTGTGCTTGGTCTCAATCTGGTTACCCTTGTTGCCCTTGACTCACTTATTATTAATCCGCAATTGATCCAATTGTCACTATTGGCATTTGGAATTGATCCGCTTAATGTACCACATATGCTGAATTTATTCACTATTGATATGTTTTTGTCACTTATTTACCTCAATTGCTTTCTCTTTTTCTGAATTCATTACTGGCATCTCCATATTCTGTCACAATAGCTTTGCTCTCTCATCGACAATTTCTCAAGTTGCTGCACCATTTAGCAATCATTGATGACTTCTCGATCTGGTCTCTACCGTTTTATCTGGTGTTATTACCAATTGGATCAATATATGTGAAGATATTACCAATTGGATCAATATATGTGGTGGTATTGCTCATTGGATCAATATATATGGTGGTATTGCTCATTGGATCAATATATATGGTGGTATTGCTCACTGGATCAATATATGTGATGATATTACCAATTGGATCAATATATGTGGTGGTATTGCTCATTGGATCAATATATATGGTGGTATTGCTCATTGGATCAATATATATGGTGGTATTGCTCACTGGATCAATATATGTGATGATATTACCAATTGGATCAATATATGTGGTGGTATTGCTCATTGGATCACTGACTGTGAATCTGCCGATTGGATCATTAGGTTTGGTGAAAATTAGCAATTGATTCAATATGTGTCGATATTACAAATTGGATCACTGATATGTAGTGATAGTGCTGAGTGGATCAATATATATGACGATATTGCTGAGTGGATCAATATATATGACGATATTGCCGATTGGATCAATATACTTGTTCATATTATCTTACTGATAAGAATCGGGAAATCATATAATTTGGCTCAGAATAGATTCATAATCATTGTATATATCCACTTCATAATGCTAATTTAAAATACTTTTGGATATTCAGAAAGTTACATTTTATGGCTCCCAGCTCTGGTATCACGATGTTGCGAATGACGGGCCTTCCTTAGCAATTCAGGGCTTATCAAGTCCGGCAATTCTCCATAATCATGGCCTCCTGATCCGCGGTTCCGACAATCAATGGGTATGTTAATTAATTCAATTATTTATTCATTTTTGCAATTTTTAGAATATTTAATTATTTATTCATAAATTATTCAATTATTTATTCATAAATTATTCAATTATTTATTCACAAATTATTCAATTATTTATTCAAATATTGGATAACAAATTAATTAAATATTTCTCAATTTACAAAATGAAATAAATTTTAATTAACAATGAGAATATTAATGAAAATATTCATTGTCAGATCTTTGTTGGGTGGATTATTATGTCAATTGGATCATGATTAAGGAATTGAAGCTCCAGTATTTATAAAATGACACAAATACAAAGGGAAAGTTTAAATGAAATGTTATCAAAATTAGCAGGCAAGTAAAGGTAGGTTTCCATTCAAGTTCACAGTGAAGCAATTAGGGGAGCAGGTGTTGGCAGCCATCATTATCCTATGCTAGGCACCTGTCATACCATTTGTAAGAATTATTACGAATTCTGAATTACAGAGATGTAATGTTACATTGAAATGTGCCAGTTAAACAGCGACATCACTACTGATTCATTGTCATGTCAATTGAAAGGAAAGTTCTTCTGAATCTAATTTATTGCTTTTCCATATGAGAATAAATATATCCTCCATATTTGTTAAGTTTATTCAGCTATAAAAGACAGTGATAAAACTAATCATAAGATAATTTTACATTAATTTTTAATCAGCTTCCGTTAGCACCAGTTATTGCATAATTTGAGAATAAAAATTAATATATAATATATTTATTTATATTCAATAAAGCCGGAATGGATGTGAAGCTTGCTGGTTTCGATTCCACATGCATTGGTACTTTAATTTCAATCAAATCATCTATAGAAAGCTGTATCCCAATAACAGGATCTAGATCACTTGTCGTTAAGTGTTTTTCAATTAACCTCTTTTCATAAACATGTACTGATGATCTATTAAGAACTGGAACTTCAGGAATTTCGTTAGAAACAGAACGATTTAATGACATTTTATAGAAAATTAGAACTGAATAAATTTCATTAGAATAGATTTCATACTGAAAAGCTTTCAAATCTCCAATCGAAACTTTCTTTTCCAAATCCCAAATCTGGATAGACGATCCAGTTGCAGCACATAGCCAATATATGTTTGGTGAGAACATAAGTTCATTGATAATATCACATCTTTCTGAAGTGTATAAATGTCTTCCTTCAGATAAACTCCATAACATTTAAGTTCCGTCCCATGATCCAGACAATGCAAATTGACCATCACTTGACATAATAACATCACTTTCGAATTTAAAAATCGTTCCAACTTCCCGTTTTTTAAAACAAACTTTTTATCAAAACTCTACAAACTTCAAAAACAATAAAAAACAATGTCACATTCAAATCAAAGATTATACACATTCCTCGAGCCTGTGTGCGCACACCAATATGACATAGAAGTTTAACAATAACGCCCACACAGACGTGACAAAAAACGAAATCGAAATGTTACTAACCCTTATATGTCAAGCAAGTCTCGGCTCTATTTGTCTGTCTTGCAGGTGCAAATGGTCACCAGGTGCAAATGGTCACAAGGTGCAAATGGTCACAAGGTGCAAATGGTCACAAGGTGCAAATGGTCCACAAGGTGCAAATGGTCACAAGGTACAAATGGACAGCATATGGACAAATGTTTAGTATAAGGTTAACGTACATTTTACAAATTCGTCTCGGTACGAAATAAAAATTTGAAATTAAACAATTTATAATAATTTCTTGCGATGCTTAGGCAAAATTGTGAAACTTGTATTTTGTTGCTCCGGGTAAGAAAGCAGTCCATACTCAATAATGTATGGACCTAGGGTGAATGGCATGCGATAAATTTGGAGGTATTCAAAGCAATATTGAGTGAGTGCAATATTGAATGCAATACTTTTTATTAATAGCGATTGATGTGGAATATATTCTAGTTCCCAACTGAAGGTGTGGCTGCCTCACTACTTTATCTTCTAAGTGAATTATAACATTATAATATAGAAACTTATTTACTTTACCAACTATTTCTTTAGAAATGACCAGCTCGAATCTATGTAATCTCTTTCTGAATGAATTTAGGTTTCAGATACGCCCATATAACGCAATTGATCTCGTTCTATGTGCAAGGATCAGTTAACTGAGAGAGCACAAATTGGTGTTCAGTTGCATTAAGGAATTAATCATTAAAGGCATATTATTAATATAATTGATAGTTAACAGAAGGGAAATGTTTTTCATGCATTTCTTTATTGCTAAATCAAATGCCTGTCACTCAACATGATGTATCTACTAGATAGGTATATATGAGCCCACGGCCGCATTTTGGTACCCCCCTCCTTACTACTCAATAATTAATCAGAAGTTAAATTTGGTTGAGGGCCTCTTTTAGAAGGCCGTTGGCTTATTGTTACTGTTGTAATCCTCATTTAACCTACAGATAAACATTACTCAATTGAAATTCGATGAAACTGGGAAAACTATTCATGCAAGCAAATATGGGAAAGGGGATGAAATCACCACTATGGATGATCTATCAGAGGATGAAAGAGCAATGGAAAGTCGATTAGTGGTTAGTTTTATTCATTTATGAATGAATGCCATTATTGCACATTCAATGGATATACAGCACATTTTCACTGTATCAATCGGTTTGTTTGTGCAATTGCCATGTGCCAGAATTATTCAATAAAATATCATCATTTCACCATATCTATCATCCAATTCTCTAACATTTACCACATAAATAATTTAATTTATTCTTCATTTTTTATCGCTAAACATTTCTTGATTTAATAATAATAATAATAATAATTATTATTATTATTATTATTATTATTATTATTATTATTATTATTATTATTATTATTATTATTATTATTATTATTATTATTATTATTGAATAAATAATTAAACATACATGGCAATGATTTAATTATAAGATAACGCCAATTATTATATGTATTTTTAAAATTTAAACATTCAAAATTTAATTTAATAATTTAAAAAATTTTATTAATTATTTAATTTAACACAACAATCAATACATACAATATACAAGAAAAAAAATTATTTAAAAACATTTAAAACACAAGTATTCCTGCATTCTGTACATTAATTTTTGGATTCAATGACTTTATCAATAACGCCTCAGAAATCACCCGTTCCCAATAATTATCGAAATTTTTTAATAAAATTTTAAAATCAGAAATCACTAATATGAGTCAAAGCCTTCGTTCTACAATGTTCTCGGGCTCGAATACAGAGATGACGGGAAGTCTCTCCAATGTATGTGGCATTACACCCATTACATGTAAACTGATTAACGAGATCGGAACACAATTCAACCGGAGTCTTTGACTTATTAATAAACATATTGCGTACTTTCCATGAAGTTGACACTATCCTATAGTTTAAATTCCCTAACTGCTTTCTTATCTTCACTTTATAATCCTTAAAAACTTCTGAATACGGCAATACTAACACAAATCATCCTTTCTCACACTATTTAATTTATTTAACTCATCAGACTCACACACCTCAACCAGATTTCCTCAAACATGGATCCTTAGGATTTTTAATAAATTTGCCAACAGTCTCTTTTACCATAATTACTAAAAAGGATTTTGAATAACCATTCTTCATTAACAATTCAACCAATTTGTCAACACTTTTTACTGAATTTGCAAATGTAGAAGACAAAGACCATGCACGATAAATCAACCCCTTCACCATATTTCTTTTATACTTGAATTCACAAAAGCTTTCGGGTAAAGTATAGAGACCAGTATCAGTTGGTTTTCTATAAATCTCTGTCTCATAATGTTTTTCTTTGCGTTGTATTAACAGATCCAAGAAAGCAAGCGATGATTTTTTCTCCGTTTCACATGTGAATACAATGTTTTTATGTAGACTATTCATATAATGCAAAAACGGGTCAACTTGCCTCTGATTTTCAAATATAAGAAAAATATCATCTGCATACCGTTTATAAACAGTGGGTTTCATACATTGGAAAGATGCAATTTTCTTTTCTAAGCTTGTTAAAAAATTGAAGCCATCGTTGGTGCTAAAGGAGAACCCATAATAGCTCCATCTATTTGTTGATACCATTCATTATTGAAAAGAAAATTGATTTTTGAAGTTGCAAATACAAGAAGTTCACGAAATGCTCTTATATCCAAAATATGATTTTCAGAAATATTTTCATTCCATAACAAGCAACATAATTCAATTGTTTCAACCAATGGTACATTAGTAAACACACTACAAACATCAAATGAAACGATAATTTCATCCATACTTTGTCTATCATATTGTGCTATGCAGTGAAAGTGAAGATAAGAAAGCAGTTAGGGAATATAAACTATAGGATAGTGTCAACTGGTAGATGCTAGAAATCGTGTGGTTTAAATAGAATAGTATGTTTTAAATAAATTATAAAGAAAAACTAAAATAATTTAAAAACTAGAAATTTATTTGGATTGAAATTTAATAAGCAAAGCAGAAAATCTTTTTCTTTTTTCAATCGAATACTCCTAAATAAACTGAATAAGTAACTCGGATTGCTGTTCCTTTGCTGTTCCTTTGTAATTCCTCGTTTTTTTCGTATAAAATATTTTGACCTTGATCATATATTTTGTGTATGTATTGACGCATCATTGGGATGGACAAAATTCATTGAATAATTCACCGAAAGGTGTTGCATAGTTTGCATTTCTTCAATAGCTCGACTGTATGGTCGCCATTTATCAGTAATAATACTAGTTCCAGGGAGAACATTATTGGATATAACGGCTATCATAGTTTGAGCGTTGATGTTTTCAACCGGCACTATAAAACTATTTTTAAAATGTTACGTTGGTCATAGCCACCAATTCTTTGATTGTTTACTTCAACTGCGAATGCGATTACTTCGCTTAAAAACTTACCCCACATGCTTAAAGGAATTTGTTAAAACTTAGTATTTTTTTTGTAAAACACAATAATGTCAGTTTACATGTAATGGATGTAATGCCACATATATTGTGATCTGATCTCTTTCCTCTCTTCTTCTCTAATTGTATCTCTTTTTTCCTTTGGATAAGTTGTCAATATTTTTATAAATGGTTCCGTTATTGATAATTTCTCAATAATTCACTGTGAAATGTCTCGTAGGAATGAAACGTGTCATGCGTGGTAAAGGTGGCCTTCATAGGATCATTTAGAATATGTTTACCCTTCATTCTTAACCTCTATATTAGGAAATATGGAAGTCCATTCTTATGGGAAGTGACATCGAACCGGAATCAGATTTCTTTAAACTTGGAGGAACTTCAATGGATGTTACGAGATTGATTGAGCAAATCAAATCCATTTTCCATGTTGAACTTAAGATAGATCATATTTATCTCTACAGCACTTTTGATTCACTTTTCAAGTGGATCATTTTGAGGAAACGCGGAGGAGGGATTCAGAAGAAATTTCACTATGATGCTGTAACTATTTTGTATTTGTTTAATTATTTATTATTATTATTATAGTTATTATCTTTATTTTTTAAATTTTATTAATAGTTATTACTCTTATTATTATTATTATTATTATTATTATTATTATTATTATTATTATTATTATTATTATTATTATTATTATTATTTACCCAGGTCATAATAAGTGCTAATAAAATGACATTCCCGATTCCCCACCAGATATTTATTAATAATGAATTTGTCCATTCTGAATCGGGCAAAGAGTATGAATCAAAGAATCCTACTGATGAATCCGTAATAATATTAATAATCATGGCCATTGTAACAATAATTGCTAGGTTATTTGTCGTGTTTCTTATTCATCAAAGAAAGATGTCGACATTGCAGTGAAAGCTGCAAAAGAAGCGTTTGAGTTCGGCGAGTGGTGCAAGATAAGCGCCCGTGATAGAGGGAGAATATTATACAAGTAAACAAGTCTGTGTGGAATTCAATTGTGCATTATTGTTGTCTTTCTCGAAGGTTAGCGGATCTCATGGAGGAACACGCAGAGGAATTGGCCACACTCGAATCATTGGATTCGGGAGCAGTTTACACCCTTGCACTGAAAACTCATATTGGCATGTCTATTGAGACTTTTCGATACTTTGCTGGATGGTGCGATAAAATCCAGGTTAATGATGTCTTGTAATTCTTGCTATCTGCTTTTTTCACTTTGAGTTATTGTAGAATGTTTCCATTGAGATTATCTATGCCCCCACTCTGTTAACCTTTATTCTCCGTCCGTTATTATATTTGCCCATGCCCTTTATCAATTAGTTCCATTAGATTCCGTACATAACGAATAGTTGCAACAAATGTATTGAGAGAACCTTGTGACAAATTATGAGGGCACATCAATAATGGCATGACACCTCACACATTGAATACCTCATTTACTGGACTTGATCCAGATTCCCTTATCCAGATACGATATGTAACCAACTCTATACATTTATATTCAAATGCTTAAAAGGAACATGATGAGCACGTATTTCCCTTCAAAATCATTTAATTAGATAATCATTTGGGTGGAAATATCTGACATATTCTATATGATTGCTGACATTTATCTTAATGCTGTTCCGATACATACATCGTACCCTCTTCATTTTATATGCAAAATTTATTAAATATTCATATCTCATAAGGAAATTGCGGTTAATTTGTTTGGAACAAGTCCGGTTAAACCGGGAACGGGATTGTTAGGAAATAATTGGTAGAGAGGGTAACCTTTCGGGGGTATTAAACGGTAATAGAAGGTTTCGTATATCAATTTTACGGTATCACGATGAGAAGGACAAATAAATGCTCGATCACCGTTAATGGATTATATGAGGAAGATGAAAGATTCTAAAAGTTTTTAATAGAATTTTTGTTAAATATTAAAAATATTTTTATCGGAGAATATTTTAAAAAGATGATTGAAATTTGTTTAAATAAGAAACAAAAGAAAATACAAGTTTTGAATGAATAATTTATTGAATAAAATTTATGGAATTATCTAATGATTTGCAAATCGATATTAATGTTGTAACGGATGAGAATCCTAATAGATTATATAAAGCACTTCCTAAATGCCTATGATTGCTTTAATGCTCTTACTTTCACTTATTTTGTTTCAGGGGGGAAATATTTGAGTTATTATTATTCTTATGAAGATTTTTCAGGTCAAAATTTTATTCATTTTTATTCCAGTATTATTATTGTTATTATTATATAATGGTAATACTGTAATCGGGCGCAATGTGCGATATTCAAATGCGTACTACACAATATAGGTCGCTGTATGATGTACACCCGTTTGCAGTGAACAAACGCATCTATAATATAAAAATAAAATCAATACGTGTATATTATATAAATATACAAACTTACCTGTGTGTTGATTTTTAGCGTTGCAATGAATAAACGCATTTAATATAGAAAGTGAGAAAGTGGTAGAAAAAATAGTAAAAAATGCATGCAAATTTTCGATATGTAGAATCGTGGTAATGAATAAATGCACTATAATAAATCATTTACAGACATTTTTAGAAATTTTTAGCAAAAAAATGACCGATAAAATTTTGACGAAAATTCCGAAAACTCAACTTTGAGTTGTATAGATAATGAAGACATTATTTCGTAAGATTTATCTTCAATTTTTAATAAATTTTAGTTTTTTTAATAGAACATGACAAAATTCGATTAATTACTTTATTTATTTATAGTTCAAAATATATCTGACTTACATTATATCGAAATAATTCCAAATAACTTCATAAAATTTCATAAAAATCCTAAAATCCTTGAAATTTAATAATCATTTCTAATAAAATTGTTGATAAAAAGTAATATTTAAGAGCTTGAATAATGATCTCATATCTATATGGATCAAAATTCAAGTCTTGAAATTTACTTTAAATAAAAAATATTACTTGAAAGCCATTTCTAAAATGGCTGAAATAGTTAATCATAAATTAAGTATTTCATCAGTAATGCATAATGAATACATTCCATCACAAATAATGACGCATCTATAATATTGGTTGTACACACCAACGCATGTTATTGATGCGTTTATTCAGTGCCAACGGGTGTAAATGCAACAAGCTGATGAGGGGAGGGGGGCGGCTGGCGGTACCGAGGGCTGTGTCTGTTGGAGCCGTTGCACCCGACTGAGAGTTAATATATTGATATTGAATATATGGCAATAGTGATTGATATTGGATATAATGAATATTGTATTTGGACATCCGTAATTCTTCTTTAGGCGATGGAATCAATCTTGAAGCTTTATCAAGATCTAATAGTAACAATTCAGGGCAGTAATTATTTGGTAGCAAGAATTGATAGGCTTTCAGTAGATTTTCTTGATTAAGGCGACCTTGAGGGTAAATTTGGCCAACACTAACGAAATAAGTATTTAATGGGCCTTAATTACATCGCGCAAATATTCTAAGTTGGCTGAGAGGGTTTAACCTTTATAAATGCAGTGCAAAGCTTTGTACAATATTCGGATACGTTTCTCTTTAATTGTCAATCTTGACTAGGAGGATAAATGAATTCTATTTCATAACCTTTTCTGGTGAAATTAATTATTAAATATTAACAATTAATAATATATATATATATATATATATATTATCGATTTAATTGATTCAAAATAAATTTAATAAATTAAATTACAATATCAATATAAACAAATAATAAAGTCCAAACAAAATTCATTTATTTTTTAAATCACTTACCGATCTTATCCGGCATTTTGGGGCATTTTATATTTTATTTAATCAAATGATTATCTGATATAATTCCATTCCGATATCAGTGCTAAATATTGAATGCAAGGAACCGAATATTCCCATATCAATATTGCCCCCACCCCTTAACCCATCTTCTGTTGGCGCTCTTTCCCAGGAATCTAGCTTCACCTGCTAGAAGGTATGTTGTTTCTTTTGATTATACCAATTCCCAGATGTGTTAGAACAATTGCTTAATATCTGGATGGTTTTATTTCCGCTTCATCCTTTGATTTTGTATTAATTTATGTTTATCGTGAGTTCAGGGAGCAACCATTCCAATTTCTAATGCAAGGCCCAATAAAAATTTAGCCTTTACCAAGAAAGAACCTATCGGGTAATTGAAGTACGAATTTGTGTTGCGCTTACCAATTGATAGGGTCTGTGGGATAATTACTCCTTGGAATTATCCCTTGATGATGCTTGCATGGAAAATGGCCGCTTGCTTAGCAGCAGGTAACACTGTGGTTCTCAAACCAGCACAAGTGACTCCATTGACGTCCCTTAAATTTTGTGAATTATCGGTGGAAGCTGGATTTCCGCCAGGAGTGATAAACGTACTTCCAGGATCAGGTAGCTTGCAATGTTGACATATGATAAAGTAACGGTTGCCTAGGAGCAATCGCGGGAACGGCTATCAGTGAGCATCGGGATGTACGCAAACTTGGATTCACCGGCTCCACTACAGTTGGACAAACAATTATGTCATCGTATGATCCAATTTCCTAGTTCTTGTTTAATAACTTTTCAACCTTTGATTATCTTTATGATACTTCTGCCTCTGATACTTCTACATTTTCACTAGTTTTCACGTTCCATTACTTTCCCATTCGCGTGTCAGAAAAGGACTCTAAACACCCGCCAGGAACATTGTAAGGAATTTGAGATATCACATGGCTCATCAAAGAGCCGCACTTGCCCACCCCTGGTATATAGTGCAGTGAGACATGTATTATTTAAATATTGCTTATAAAAAGAATCAAACAAGGTAGAATGTAATAAGGAAATATTAAATTTTGATTCTAAATACCGCCATCGAATGGCACTATAAATTTTAATTCTGTTTACACCTATTTTGTGACACAGGTAAAAATGAACTAACCATGAAAATACAATTGCAACAAAAAATTTTTTTTTTAAAATTCAGTTGAAAAAATTTCAAAATAAAAAAATCGAATTCAATTTTCAAATTCAATTATCAAAAATTCAATTATCAATGAGCCGCAGTTTACTCAACGAAGAGCCGCATTTGCCCACCGTTGATATATAGTATGAGATATGATATAAGATATGAGATACGATATGGTATGAGATATGATAAATGATATAAGGTATGAGATATGATATGATATAAGGTATGAGATACGATATGGTATGAGATATGATATAAGGTATGAGATATGATATAAGATACAATGTATGAAATTAGGTATGAGATATGACATAAGAACTCCAATATTCGTCATTAATCCGTTCCCGAGCCGATGATGAATATTGAACAACCTTTCCCATTGGAATTAACTAAAACTGGATTACTCCGTTCTCAGTCGTGAATTTTGTCTATCTATTCTTTAACAAAAAACAATGACTCTAGAATCGCTCTTCGAAATGATTTCAAACCCTGTACAATTTAACTGCAGTACATATTGACCAGCTTATTGCCATAAATAATGCGTAATACGCACTGTGCTGGCCTACATACATACTAAACATCTTTTTGTAAATCTTGATAGGGTGACTTTGCTTTCTCGCAATTCCATAGCTCCTGAAATGCTATCTCCAGCCATTTGGTTCGCAGTGATCCAAACTGATAACAACTTTTAAATGTTCTCAATCAGTTATGTACTTTTGGAAACAAGGATTGTTACACCTTGTGCGACATCAGCTGATTTGATAGCATCCTTTATTTGTATTATGCTAGCAATGGTAGCTCTCGGCTTATCAAATTCCTTTACTAAATCGGTTCCAGCTTCAAGCTTCATTAAATATTGACTTTTCGTCAAATATCGAAAAAAGACGAATGTTGGAGTTCCACTGTATATATGTGAGGGAGTGAAATATAACATATGAGATATATTATAATATAATAGAAGATATTGGATAAAAGGTATGATATATAAGAATATATGAAAATAAAGATATGATATGTGAAATAAAATAAGAAGGAAGATAGATATAATATGGATAAGGGCAATGAATGCTTGATATAAGATAACATATATGTATAATATGACTATAAAGTGCGCAGTCAATACATTCAGTAAATAACCATCGCAATGACAACGGGGGCAAATGTAAAGGGCTTCCAAATAATAACAGAACAAATATCATGAATTGAAAGGAAAGGCAAATATGGATTAGAAATATTGCTACTGACAATTTGACAGCAACAACAAATGATTACAATGATATGATTGGTGAATTTGCCACAGAGCTAAGAAATTTATAATTTATTTGTTTCATTTCTTTTTAATGAAAATTAATTAAATTTTTAGTTTTCTGCACAGCACCTTTAAAGGTTAGAGCACGGTGCTAATCAATATTATTATTTATATATGAATATTTGTTGTAATCATTGTATTACTGTCATTTCATTTCCATGAATCTCTTGGAGCTTTCCTTTCACCTGTCAACAAATCTAGAGGAATCTTCATCTGTAGTATAAACAAATCTAGAGGAATCTTCATCTGTATCCTGTAAAGAAATTATTAGCATGTTGTATTGATTGATTGTGGAATAGTGAACATCTGCTGACTAGGTCCCATTCATTGGTAATATTTCCTTCATCTAGTATAAATACCCAACATTATGAGGGCTACATAAGGACTGGCAGTGATTGATGGTAACCCTTATCATATATGTAGATGCCTCTTTGTTCAATAACTCTTTCATCAAATACACTATTATCTTTATTGATGATTTATTACCTTTCTCAGTTGTGCTAAAAGCAACCTTAAAAAGTGCTCCTTGGAGCTGGGCGGCAAGTCACCGTTGATAATATTCAGTGACTGTGACATGGATAAGGCAGTAAAATCCGCTTGCAGTAGCGTATATTTCAATAAGGTAGTGTACTGACAGATATTATTGGGTTAGGGTATTTATTTGATTAATTGAGGGTGAGAATTGCATTGCTGCTGGCCGAATATTTGTTGATGTTCGTGTCCATGATGTATTTCTCAAACTGGTTATCGAGGAGGTGAAAAAGATGAAAATTGGAGATCCATTGGATCGCAATGTTGATCATGGTCCACAGAATCATGAAATCCATTTGTTGAAGCTGTTGGAATTTTGTGAAATCGGACTAAAGGAAGGTGCTAAATTGGTGTTAGGCGGGAAAAGGTGCGATCGTAAAGGTTAATCATTGATTATTATTATTATTATTATTATTGTTAGGAGTTAGTAAACCCCTATATAAAATTATTATGATTAAATGGTAGAAGTGAGATCAGTTAGTAGAAATAATTATATCAATATTAAATTATATCATATTATCAAATTATATCAATATTAAATTATATTAAATAAAATCAATTAAATGTATGACCAGTAATTACATTAATATTAATAATTATCACGCCTCGATGTTTAAATACGCTAGTAAACGACACAATTTTGAAGTTGCTATAAAAATAAATGCTTGAAGAAGATTTGAATTTAATTGCGTCTAACAATTATTATTATTATTAATCATTTTCACATTTCCTATTATTGAATTGTTATCAATTTCATTGATTGAATATTCCAAAAATTCAAATAATCGCTAATCAGGTGCAATTTTACTGACTCTAACTTAATGCTAACAGATATTTCCCAATTAATAATATATGAGCACATTGCAAATATTAGGCTTGATAAAATATATCATATAAACATATTTATTTTCCTTGTTCTATTATGTTGATTAGTTATAAATATTCCTAATTGATTCTCCCATATTATGAAAAAAAGAAAATTTGTGTACATATCACTGAATTTCAATGATCCAAATAATATGTCTATGTAGATATTATGCAAATCGCCGTTGGAAATATCCATTAATAATATATTTAATAACTTTATTATAATCAGTCAATCAAGCCTTTTCTTGACGTTGTTTATTTGGTATTTGTACCTGAGCATTTATTGCCTTCTTGGCACATTTTTGTACTTTATTTATTGATTTATGGCAGGATACTTTATGGAGCCAACCATTTTCACTTGTGTTACGGACGATATGTACATTGCTCGTGAAGAATCCTTCGGTCCGATTATGATTATATCGCAATTTCAGTAAGCATTTCATTAGTTTACCAAAGGATAACAATACTGTTACTAATATTATTTTTATTTATTATCTTCCATAACAATTTATTTAATAACAAAATTACAATTCACCCAATCTTTATATATTGAGCAAGCGGGGACTGTTTTTTACGATTATGTGTGTTTGTGACCTAGTTATTTATTTATCAAATATCTATGACCTAATTATTTATTTATCAAATATATATGACCTACTTATTTATCAAATATATATGTGACCTACTTATTTATTTATCAAATATATATGTGACCTACTTATTTTATTATCAAATATATATGTGACCTACTTATTTATTTACCAAATATCTATGACCTACTTATTTATCAAATATATGTGACCTAGTTATTTATTTATCAAATATATATGTGACCTAATTATTTATTTATCAAATATATATGTGACCTACTTATTTATTTATCAAATATCTATGACCTACTTATTTATCAAATATATATGACCTACTTATTTATTTATCAAATATATATGTGACCGAGTTATTTATTTATCAAATATATATGTGACCTGCTTATTTATCAAATATATATTACCTACTTATTTATTTATCAAATAT
Organism: Schmidtea polychroa; assembly: GCA_959609185.1. NCBI lineage: Eukaryota > Metazoa > Platyhelminthes > Tricladida > Dugesiidae > Schmidtea > Schmidtea polychroa. The sequence continues at coordinate 77,801 of CAUHTR010000107.1, forward strand.
ATATGACCTAATTATTTATCAAATATATATGAACTACTTATTTATTTATCAAATATATATGTGACCTAGTTATTTATTTTTCAAATATCTATGACCTACTTATTTATCAAATATATGTGACCTACTTATTTATTTATCAAATATTTATGATCTTATTTATTTATCAAATATATGTGACCTACTTTTTTTATTTATCAAATATATATGACCTACTTATTTATCACATCTATATGACCTACTTATTTATCAAATATATATTACCTACTTATTTATTTATCAAATATATGTGACCTACTTTTTTTATTTATCAAATATATATTACCTATTTATGTATCAAATATATATGACCTACTTATTTATTTATCACATCTATATGGCTTACTTAGTTATTTATTAATGGTCTATATCAGGGATGACCAATAGGTTGATCGCCGAGCTATTTTTGACCATTTCTACAGTAAAAACATAACATTAAAATAATTTGAAAATAATTGAAAATTTGATAGAATTTGCGCTAAAATTGAATCTCGTTAGTTTTGGTTTAAATCTATTTCTCTTTCTGCCGTATTTGGAAATGAAGTGAAAAAATAAATAAAATAATTTTTACTGGCATCTACGTAGGCTTTGTTGAATTTGTTTGCTATTTGCACTCAATTTAAATTTCCACTGATAGTAAGTCACTCATTTAGTGTTAATCAGTAATAAAATAAATCATAAGATATCATTCAAAAAGAAATTTAGACATTGCATGCCGATGAATTTCTTAAAGCCAGACGGTCAGAAGTAAATTTTTGGGAGTACGTTTGTCGAGAGAAGTATTCAAACATAAAAAAATGCTGTGAATATGCCCATTCATGTTTTGGATGCACTTATTTATGTGAACCCGCCTTTTCTTATTTAAAGCAGACAAAAACGAAACATTGTTCCTGCTTTACAGACTTGTACACAGCAGATTAATTAAGAAGTAAAGTAAAGAATAAAAATAAATCTAATTTGTTAATAATTTCTTGCGACACACCTGCTGAGAACCTTTGGCGTAAATGAACTGAAGGAAATGAAGTGAGTTATTTTAATGCCGGCACGAACACAGAGTAAAAGTGCAATTCTCATATAAAAGGTTTTACTCTGACCCCTCACTATGATCTCACTAAAATGTCTAAATAAGTCAAATTATTGGTTCATCAAGTAAGTTAAAAGCAAAATGCTGATAATCTCTTAAAACTTAACTAAGTAACAAGAAAGGAGATTTTGACAGTGGCATACAAGAAAATGAGTTGCATGTCACAAATACCATCGAAATGAAGATCAATAAATTATGGAAAGGCATCGCCGCTATTAGAAGCTACTAGAACATCTAGAACTAAATGAATTGTTTTAAAATCTTTAAACTAATTTTTTTTATTTAATATATACTTTGCAGCGGTTGGCTTATCTTATCATTTATTTGTTAATTAATTTTAATTTATGCTGTTACTAAGAAATCAATATCTCAATAATTATTATTATTATTATTATTATTATTATTATTATTATTGTTGTTATTATTATTATTATTATTATTATATTTATTATTATTATAATTATTATTATTATGTATAAATAAAATGACCTTGATGAATTTGCAGCGACATGGATGAAGTGATTGTGAGGGCAAATAAAACAGAGTACGGACTGGCATCTGGGGTATTTACCAATGATATCAGCAAAGCGTTAAGGGTTGCAGATGCCATTGACGCTGGCACCGTTTTCATAAATACTTACAACAAAACTGATGTTGCTGCTCCATTCGGGGGATTCAAGCAGAGCGGATTTGGGAAGGATCTAGGTGTGATTATGATTGTCTGATTAGCATCAGTTATCCGGGATAAATAAATTCAGGACAAGAAGCTCTTAACGAATATTTAAAGACGAAGACAATCACCGTGGAATACTGATATGGTTCCTGCTGATCGCTACATTATTTATTGATGATTGGACTGTCGGTTGCCTTTAGCTTTTGTTGACATTATTTGCTTTATTGTTTTGGTGATTCGATGATATTAATATATAATTTTGCCATATGTTTACCAATGTTCGGGATTGGCTGTCATATCTGCCTAATAGCTAGTTCCATGCACCGTCACCGTGACACTGAGCAGGCACTTGTGAGTGACTTGTTTGATCTCCATAGGTTATGACTCGGGTTTCATTGTCTGAGGGTCTTATTGATATGATTTAGGTTCCTTGATCCTAATTGGTTGATGTAATTATTGATTTGTGATGATTTGCTGATTGATAGGGATTATTGATTTGTTGTGATTTATTATTGGTTGATATGGATTATTGATTTGTTATGATTTATTGCTGATTGACATGGATTATTGATTTGTTGTGATTTATTGATGATTGATATGGATTATTGATTTGTTATGATTTATTGATGATTGATATGGATTATTGATTTGTTATGATTTATTGCTGATTGATATGGATTATTGATTTGTTATGATTTATTCCTGATTGATATGGATTATTGATTTGTTATGATTTATTCCTGATTGATATGGATTATTGATTTGTTATGATTTATTGCTGATTGACATGGATTATTGATTTGTTGTGATTTATTGCTGATTGATATGGATTATTGATTTGTTGTGATTTAATTTTGATTGGTATGGATTATTGATTTGTTATGATTTATTTTTTATTGGTATGGATTATTGATTTGTTATGATTTATTGCTGAATAATGATTTCTGTTTGATATGGTTGCTTTAAATGAAAATTATATATTGGAACTTAAAGCGTATTTCAAAAAAATGAGTCAAATGCCCTTTACGAAACTCAACTTGTCAACATGGTTCAAAGAACGGTTATACTGGAGTATCGGTTTGAAGTCTCAACATCTTGATGAGTCACGTGTCAAATTAAAATAATTTATATTAAAGCACGAGTGCCATCTTTAACACAATATAATAGTAGTAAAGATTAATAAAAGACATCGACAAATTTCCAATGAGATTTTTACTATTAAGATCAGCTCCCTTTTCTGTTACTCATATTTTTTAAGAGTTTCTAAAACTCATTTTTACTAAAAATGGATGATAATCGAACACACGAGGAACTCAATCAAAATCAGCGTGAAAGTATTCTTCAACTTTTATTAATGCGTTACACAGATAACAAAATAAATCATGGAGCTATAAATGAAGCAGCAGCAAACTTTAAGGTGCGTCTCGTTTGTGGAAGCGAGCACTATTTTATTACATGCTCTGTTTATATCACGGTAGCCAGATTTTGGAAACATCATGTCGAGAGTAACGAGGAAAAAAATTCGAATGGTATTTTTTTAATTTATATATTTTTTATACATAAATTAAAAGATAAATAATTCAAATGCATTTGTACAAAAAATAAAAATTCAATAAAGTATAAATAAACTTTTTTCTTTGGTAAAATATCGCAAGACTATAGGAAATGTTTTATTTGAGACATTGGTACTCACATAAAATGGAATATCATCTTTCAACCGTTCTAAAGTTCTTCTTTCGATTCCAGGGTCAAAGGATTACAAACAATTTTAGAGAGCTGTACTTTCTTTCTATATTCGAATCAGAAAACAACCCCGAAAATATTGAAACAGCACAATCGCTGGATAATAAGCTGCGCGAATGCGTGATGCTATGGATTGACAGGGTCACATCCCCTTACTCTATGTCATATTTAGGATTAACAGGGTCACATCCCCTTACTCTATGTCATATTTAGGATTGACAGGGTCACATCCCCTTACTCTATGTCATATTTAGGATTAACAGGGTCACATTCCATTACTCTATGTCATATTTAGGATTGACAGGGTCACATCCCCTTACTATATAGTCATATTTAGGATTGACAGCGTCACATTCCCTTACTATATATCATATTTTGTCTCATTTTATTAATTTTCACTATACTCTTGAAACTCCAGATGATACAAAAATGTAATAATTAAGGAAAATATTGGGATAATTTAGCTTGATTTATTAGTAATAGAGTAGAAATTTTCAGTAGCGATTTCTTTTGTTATATAAAATATTATTATCATTTGAACGGATGCAAGGAATCAGAAATGTTTATGAAATTAATATCTTTAACTGGACTGTTTCACAAAATGTGGCCAAATCTAGTTAATCACTGATTCTGATATTTATCTTGCCCTCCCACCTATCAGTCGAATTGACATCCTTATATTTTACTTTTTATCCAAGATTTTTGAAACTCAGAAACAATTTTATTTCAGTCGATTCTTATTGGCCCTTTGGTAAGCCAATGAAATTCAATTATTCGAAACTATTCCGATTAAAGAGATGAAATAAAAGAAGTCCCAGATAAAATTTATTCAACTCAACCGAGCCCGTAAATTTGATCAAATATATTTACAGATAAGCTAAAGGAATAATAAATATGAAAATATATATATTTGTAGCAACGATAGAGGAGCGGACAATGAATATAAATTGTACACTTGATTCTGTCAGCATTCACCAGCAACGTAATTATGCCGGTTTCATGACTTGGTTAACAATCTCTGCCTGCACCACTTTCCTGTCAAAAGAGTCTAAGTTGTAGATTTTCCTGATTTCCTCGCGCACTTTTTGTGCCTCATTGGCAAAGCATCGTGACTGAAACCGATATAAAAGGAGCAAATGTTCCTCAGTTCAAAATAGTCTCAATCATTACCTCAATCATTCTGTTCAATTTCTCCTGCATGAATGCATCATTCTGTTTCTCTTTGTCAATGATTTTCACCATGGTCTCATAGTTCCTGTTGGTGTCTTGCTCTTCTATCCTATCCCAATCGAGGTACTCGACATTAATCTCCCATAAATTTATTATAAACATACAATTCCCGGTTATGGCGATTAATGAGCTCTTTATATTCTCTTTCGTATTGAATTTTCTGCTGATCGGCTTGCAGCTTCTTATGAAATTTTTCTTCTGCAGTTTTGATAGTCTAATAGTGATAAAGGGGAAATGTTGCGAATTTATGAGATACTACACTCACAATGTCCTGGAATCTTTCCAATTCTCGGTAATAAATCTGTATCTCATCCTCTAGCTGTTTCCGGCGATGTGAAACGTTGATCGCTTTTTTCTCGTCGCTCCTTCTGAATTGGTGAAATGTTCTAATTATGATTCAATATGCATAATATCATTGCAACGTCACCTCTGACTTACGTAAGCGTTGCGCCATTATGACGCAAGGAGAGAATTAGGATAAACTGGGCACAGAAACAATTATAAATATTTCTCAACTCCCCTCGCGGTTACTCATTAAAAGTGTTTTGATGCGGTAAATAGCAATGTGCAAAATTCAAAATATTCCATTCAAAAAATATTTTTAATTTAAAAATTATTAAACAATTGATTAAAAATAATTTTTGAAAAATGATAAATAAGTAGGTAGTTAGTAGCTCCTCGCAGCACGACCATCCGGGTACCCCTGGACCGGGCGGGGGGGGGGGTGCTGCAGATTTTTTTGCTCAAACGGTTACGGAACTGCTGCAGAGTGCTACACTTATTTTTTCTGGAATTTTCAATAGAAAAAAGGTCCTATAGAAAAAAAGCCAGGATTTTTCTGACTATAGTGAGGGGGTTTCGATGGAACCTGAGAATTTCAATACAAAATCCGACTATCACAAAAAAAGCATGGAATTTTCAAAGTATAATTTGGGTGGGTCTCCTTGGTCCTGGAATGTTCAATACAAAAAGGGGGGTTTCACTAAAAAAGCACGGTAAATAGGTAAATTATGGGTCTAAAAATTGAATTAAAGTAAATTATGGCCAAGTTAATTAAGATAAATAGATAAATTAAGGATAAATAGGTAGGGCTTTCATCCGGACTTATTTTAACGTCTCGATAAATATATAACAAAGCCAATCCGTTTAACCTTTTTTCTTATGTATTGGAGAATGTATTAGAGATTCACAAGTTTTTCCAGCTACAATACTTCTAGATTTAATTATTTTTTCTTTAATTATTTTTTTAAAAATTGTTTTAGATATTAATTTTTTAGGTATTTTATAAATTTAAAAATTTTTTGTATTTTTTTAAAAATCCCAATTTGTTCAATTGATCAACTATTTCTGTTACAATCTATCGGAAATGTATTTTAAATAAATAATTTATGGTTTGAATTATTTCCTAGCAGTCATGGTAACGGTAACTAAATATAGGAAACATGCGATTTCAAATAGGCAATGCTAAATGCTAACTATTGTTATTATTATTATTTTATATTAATTATAAGAACTTTTTTCAATTTTCACCTCTGATTTCTTTTCAATTGACATTGTATTTATTAGGAAATTTTTTTGACTATGAATCATTATATTAATCATTATTTTGTCTTCTTTTCTGTACCTTTTGCTTTCAATTTCTTGACTCTTTTTCATTTGCAATTCCATTCTATTCCTTTCAACTCTTGACATTCGCATCCTCATTTGTCGACATAATTCTTCTTTTTCTCGTCTGCAGAAATTTGGATAATCAAATTGAATTATAAAAATCAACAATTACTTTGCTTGTTCTTCCAACTCTCGGCGTTTCCCGTGGAAAGTCAATTCTCTCGTAAAAGAATTTGTTTTCTTTTCATCCTTTGATTATCAGCATGAACCTTGTACATCTAATGATAAACTCTCACTTGTATCGATATGCGCCGTCTTAGTGTGGTGATTGAGTTTCTTTGCTGTATATCTTGACTTGGATTGTGACCATCTCTATATTAATGAGAATGTAACGCTTATGATAACACATAATTTTTGACTCACTTCTCCATGATTCCCTTTGCCTGGTTATCTGTAAAATGAAGGTCACTTCAAATCGTGTTCAATAAAGAATTAACAAAATGAAAAAACAATTGATTCACAATTACATATTACTATACGACAATTATTACTGTTGTTATGATTGGAGGTAGTATTATGTTATATTTGTGTTATATATAGACTATATTATATTTGTGTTGATGAGTGCGTGTGTCTGTTAGGAAATTTGATGAACCCGATAGAGTCACCGTTAAAAATTATGGCGGGACAATCGGGGTGCGTGTGTATATGCGTGCTTACGAAACTCAAATAAAAATGAATAATAACCAAACAATATAATTATTGAACGTTTTATTAACTAATAAAATTTATTCGACCTTTAATTTTTTCTCGTCCGGATTGATCGTTTGGTTGTTGGGGTTTACAAATGGTTTTATCTTAATAGTTGACTTTTTATCGGAAAATAGACTTTGGCGATATCTTTATATTCTTGTTAGGATCGAATAGGAATAAATGGGATATTGAAAGTTGATTTTGGAGATCTCTTTAAATTCTCTATTAATTTTTTTTCGATTTTTTTCGATTTGTCATTTTTACTATAGCGATAATTTACTATAGTAAACTATCGCTATATAGTCTTTTAATATTTTTTATTTCAGTACGTTGAGGGCAGCCAAAACAGGAGTAAAAAAAAACCTAATTGAGGTTCTGTTTTGGCCCATAATTATCATTAAAAATGTAAAATTCTACTACAATTACTATTTCATAATTACTTTGCGATGAGGGGATCACTCACATATTTCAAGGGTCCTTGATATATACTCCAGGTACACAATATCTATTTTGGCATTTCATACAACACACATTTATTAATCTTGATATGACATGGTCACAAATAAGATCTTGTATTGTGCAATGTATATCTGTGTCATCTACTCGGGCAATTCCTTTCATTCTTCGTTTACAAACTAACTTCTTAACATACAATGCAGTTTATATTGTTGCAACTCTTCGAACGTCCTTTATTCGACACAATAAGCTATTAATCATTGTGAAATGAATTGAATACATTTTTTTGTGTTGGATCTTATATGATTATTTGAAACAAAGAAAACGAGGAGTCCGAGTCATTACCAGCCTTGCGATAATAACCCAGCTTAATGGAAACCTCTGGGAGTTTGAAACACCCTATAATAAACTATCCTTGAGACCTCCAATAAATATTATTCTTCTTCAAACTTAGATATTTACAAGTCAAAATTAATTAATTATTAATCTTACTTTATTTTTTAAATCATTAAAACAAAACTGTTATAAAGGAGTACAATTATTTTTTCAATTGAAATTCAAATCAGCAATAACAACAAAATAATAATAATAAAATAATAATAATAATAATAATAATAATAATAATAATAATAATAATAATAATAATAATAATAATAATAATAATAATAATAATAATAATAATAATAATAATAATAATAATAATAATAATAATAATAATAATCATAATATAATAATAATAATAATATTAATAATAATAAAATTGGTGATTTCTTGGTAACATCAAAAATTAAATGTTAAACAATTAAATTATTAGATAATCATTTAAAAAATCTCCAAAAACGAAAGCATTTGCACATAGGGAAACTGCCAGGCGCCGAAGAACGTTGTCTACTGCATCAGGTGCAATGTATGCAAAGAGATATATATTGGCAGTACGCTCAGGACCTTGAAGCAAAGGGTGACAGACATCTCCAACAATGTCATCCCAGGAAGGAAAGGAAAGGTATGTTACAGAATGAACAGAAATGTGTGTGTGTTGTGTGATATAAGTCATTATTAGCTATTGGGATTGAGTGAATATATAGAGATGGGAAGGGGGGGGGGGGGGGGGTTGCCACAGCTGATATTGATAAGCGGTTATTGATAAGTTAGTTATAATTATAAAAGTTAAATTCGAATTTTTTGCACATTTCTGATTTCAATCGAATTTAGTTGTGGATAAATTGTTATTTTGATTGAATTATTTACTTTTACCTCGGCCAAGAAATTTACCCTCGACCATCAATTGAGATTTTGATGAGGAAATTTCATTGATTAGCCTTTGCCGCTCTATTTTTGCTCGCAAGATCTTCACTAAATGCATCAATTCTCTATATCTATTGATTGTATTACTATTTACATTTCCTTTCCTTCTCCTTCTTCTCCTTCTCGGGATTGTAAGCATCAATCTCATCATCTTCTGGCAATAATTCTGCAGGTTTTATGTTGAGGTTTTTGCACGCTTCGAGAGATGTAGGACTAGTCAGTACATATTCACAGTTCTGATAAGCTTGCGAGTGAAAATTATTCAAATCGATGTGAGGAATCTGATCGAGATCTAGAAAATATTTATTTTGTTTCATAAAATTGCATTTGATAATAATAATAATAATAATAAAATTAGTGAATAATTATTGAATAAAAATTCATTTGGAATACCTGACATGTTTCTATAGCATTTAATAAATTGATTGATGCGGTAAAACAAATGAATTTGCAGATTAGATTTATTTATTATAAATTCACGAAATATGCACATATTATTCTATTGAGATTTTCAATATTTTACTACGCAGGCCGCTCGCTGTTCACAATAATAATAATAACAATAATAATCAAAATATTATCATTATATCTAGTATAATGATTTTTTATGATAATTAATTAATAATTTATAATTATTTGAATATAATAAAATTGATTAACACATTTTTAATCGATCAGAACTAAAGTTATTCGCAAAATAATAATAATAAATGGTCTATATATTAGCAGATGTGAATTTACATGAAACAGAGCTCTGATGCAAATATTTTTTGGGTTCTTCTAAAAATATAGATTGAGAGTCTCGGACTGGTAGTGTACATTGTACAGGCTATTTGCAAAAACTAGCCCAAAAAACTATGAAGTTTTAACACTAAAAATAATTGAATCACCAGAAGGAATTTAATAATTGACAGATGAGACTGAGAAATTTTTCTTGGTGATGGACATGTTACTAAATTTATCTCTAGATATCCTTTAGTACTTCTAGAAAGTTGCCTAAAATGTGCATGCTTACTAATTCTTTTGTTTGTGAGTTTCTTTATTTATATCGTATCACTTAGATTGGTCTGGATGATTCATACAAATAATGTAAAATGTAAAAATTATTTTTTCAAAAATTTAATCTTAACTTAACCAATATCTACACCAAGCATCTTTGTTAGGTTCGATGGGTATGTCTTCGAACTAACACAAAATGTTCTATCTGACTCCAAGTAAATAATTTATGCGCGTAGGTAATCAAATAAATAAATAAGAGATATGTTTCAAATATTTATTTTCAATTAAAAGTTAGTTACACGTTTAAATATGTATAAATATAGTTACACCACGCTGCTTTCTCTAAGTATAGAAAACGGTTATTCAAACCGCCCTGAAGAGTGTTACTAAGGATCAAGGCTGGCCCTAAATGCGCCAACAGCCCGATATAGGTGAAAGGAAAAGAGAACGGGACAATCACCAAAATTTACGCTATAGAATTAACCCAGAATTGGTTAATTCTTTTTTAATAAATATTACTAACGAGACAACACAAAATTCGTGCTGACGTTAGGATATCCCCTATATAAATGTTAGAGCAATTTATAAATTAATTTAACTTAAATAAATCTTTTATTATAAATATTTAGGATTACTTATAAACTGATAATAAAACTAACTAATAAAAATCTTCTATGGCTCCGAAAAATTTGTGATAATAAATTCCAGTAATTAATTTTTTGATCGATATTCCGATGGAAATTTCCTGATCCAATAGACAAAATGAAATTTCCCAAAATTTTAGGTTAAATTCTAAATGTCAAGAATGCCGAATTAAATTGATCTGATCGTATCTATTTATAACTATTGGGATTCCCTTCTGATTTTCTTGTTTCTAATTTCTTGTTCTCTAATTTCTCCGTCCCCTTCATCTAATTTTTATCTGCTATTTATACAAATTTATTTTACGTAATTCTATTAATAGTAATTGTTTAATTACTATTTTTATTATATATTTTAAATAATTCCTACAATTCTATTTTTAGTAATTATTTATTACTAATTATGTTTTAATTTTAATTTTAGTATTTAATTTCTATTTTTGGTAATTTTAAAATACTATTTTTATTTTAATCCTAATTTTGGTAATTAATTATTATTTTATTTATTATCTAATTTCGAACGTTCATTTCCGGTTCCTACTGAACCCCAACATCTTGTCGAAAAAATATTTATCTCTTCTTTAATTTATAATTTGTTTCGGAAAACTTGACCCAGCGCCAGTAACGTGGGAAATAGGTGAACTAAGCTGTGATGAAAATTGGTGCCGTTTAGCAATTGACGTAGCTAAATTTGCTAAAGATAAATATTTGACAATTATTGATTGTGGACCATCGAGATATGCTATCTGGAAGAAAATTAAGAATGAAAATGTAGAAGAGATATGTAATGTTTTAAATGAAGTGCTATATGAAAGAGGAGCTCCAATCGAAATATTATTAGATAATTACTTGTCTATTAGATCTAGAACATTTCAAGAATTAGCAGATAAATGGAATGTTTAGTTGGTATTTAGAGCAGTGAACCGCCCAGCGGGAAACGGGATCATTGAACGCAGCCATCGGACAATCAAATCGCTAGCAGCTAGGTCCTCAGGAGCGATCAGCAGAAGCTGTGTACTGTTCAACAATACGCCAAACAACAATAATATTTTTCCATCTAGAGCCATATTTAGATATAATCCAAGCTGAATCTGCCAAGCTACAATAAAAAAGAGATAATAATCGAAGCAAAATATTCTGCTGGTGACCCAGTATGAATAAAACTGAATTTGAATCAAAAATGCACAGAAAGATGGAAAGACGGGCATATCATTAAACCATTATCAAATACAAAATTTTTAGTCAGGTGTAACGGATATGATATCCCTCGGTACATGGGCGATATTAGAAAAGGAGTTGTTAAAGATTCAGATGAATCTGGTGGGGATGTAAGAATAGTGTTTTTGTTTTAATATGATGAAAATGTGGTAAAAATAGAATTTGAAAAACGTTTTTAGTCTTACACTAAATATTTAAAGTGTTTTAATGGAACTATCTTTGGTTGGCTATATTATAGCGCATACATTGCCCATACCAAATCGGTAATTGCAGAATAATTTGATTTTCTGTTGCTCCTTGCAAAAATGATTTCCTTATGTTTAGCTCCCTAAGGTTATAGGAAATTTAATTTTAGTTTTTCGTCCCATCCCATACTAGTTTTGTTCCTCTTAAGATTTTTTATTTACCTTAAAAGAAAAATCATGTAATTATTTCAATATTTTATAATTGATGAACACTTTTTTCATTATTTTGACTTTAATTATATACATTGCAGGGAAGACATCTTTCAGGAGATTTGTTTGGGGAGGAAAATGAGATGTTTTTATAAAATTTCCCTCAAGTGGGTACATTATTCTTACAGTGAGTTCTAAGTTAAATAACAAACCATAATTGAACTAATTAAACTAAGCAAAAAATGGGATTAAAAATTTCAATTCCAAATTTCAAAATCAATTTTAATTTCAATGTTTGATCAGTTGGAAATTCGAATTTCATTAGTTATTTGGAATTCTATTCTGAAATCGTATCCGAAATTAGAATTTTCTGTTTTTCGATTGAAAAATTCATCAAATTTAAATTCAAGAATGGGCAATTCACACATTTCGTGTTGTGCAGAGCAACACGGCATTACTGGGCTTCTATGTCGTTGTTTGAAACAGAAGGATGTATATTACGGCATTTTATAATGACATTTTTTTGATTGGATACCTTATAAACAAGAATTAGACCACCTCTTGGGTTGCGTTTCTTTTTGCGCGGATATGCTCAAGATTCCTATTAATTGAAATTTAATGTGGATTCGTAATTAATTTTTTGAGGTTAAATTTCCGCAAATTTATTTTTGAATTTCTATTGAGTTTTTTGTCAGATTTCTCCTGAGATTCATTCGAGCTTAAAATATTGTAGGTTTCTGCTTTATTTCGAAATTTAATAAAATGTAGAAATGAAAATGGTTTATAGTTAACCAATTTTCTCTCCCAAATCAAACCCATTATACCAAAAAACGTGGACGTTAAACTTGACTACTCGAAAATTCTTTGGTTAAACCTTTACTTGAAAAACTAAAATTGTTGGAGTTAATAGATATAGATAGAATAATCTGACAAATATTTGAATAGTAGCAGAATTAGGTGTAATTTCAATTAATTCTGTCCAATTAACTCCGATTTAGTGACGATTATGACACAAATACACTCATACCTCGCTTTGCGGCCTAGATACGTTCCAGGAAAGTTGGCCGCAAAGCGAAACGCCCCATAACGAATCAAATATTTTGATACAATTTTGATACAAATAATATGCCTTAAAAGTGGCTATTGCACCTTTTTTTGGCCGTGTAACGAAACATTTTAGGCCGTAAATCGAAAAAGTGCCGTAATTAAAGTAGGCCGTTATAGCGAAAAGCCGTATAAAGAGCAGCCGTATAGCGAGGTATGAGTGTATTTGATACACATTACACATTTAATTACACATGTTAACACTTGATTGAGATAGTGGCAATATATCTGGTGGCAATAAACATGATTTGGCGCAATTTATAAATTTTTTTAAACGATGCAATTTGGAATTTTTTTCAGTTTTGTATTAAAAGTATCCTTTCCAAATTTGGTAGAGTTTGGATGTATATTAAAACTGTGTCAAGGCAGACCCCCCACACATACACAAACTTTGAGAAACATATATTAGATTAGATTGAAATGTGTAATTAAGATGAGCTTGACATAGGCATGCAATGGTGGAATTTATGATTTTCACAAAACTTTATACAATAATTTTGATTATCCGTCACAATTTAGAAATCAACATTACACCAGAAAAGAACTTATTCTTTTCTGCAACGGCGTCGGCATGAGCATAGTTATATAATGGAATTCTACATTGTAGAACGTCTTGAACATGCGCACAAGTTTGCCTTTCCATATGTTACACGTATCACCTTCACTTAAGTTGCTAAGCTTTTTTAGTAATGCTCATAAATGCATGATTTGCAACTTCCAATGTAATATAATATATCCCTTCGGCTTCATTCACAAATACTTGAATTCCTTTGTATCCATTCTTGATTATTTAAATTTAAAATTTTACAATATTTCCTTACACGTGAATGGTTGATTAGTTAGTGCAGCGACAGGCACCCTTCGTTGAGGAATTGTATCAAATTAGGGGCATTTATTATCCTAATAGTGATTCACATTGAAATACATTAATTCAATATGGCGGCGATTTATCAAATTCATGTTGTAAAACTCAATATCAAATAAATTATTGGAAAAAAGTGATTTTTTATTCATTAAATTTTTACTTCAGTTTGATTATTAATTTATTTAAATTTATTATTATTATTATTATTATTATTATTATTATTATTATTATTATTATTATTATTATTATTATTATTATTATTATTATTATTATTATTATTATTATTATTATTATTATTATTATTAGTGAATATCAAAAACATCGATATATTTACTGATTCATAGTCAAGATTTTTAATAAATACAATGTCAATGGAAAAGAAATCAGTGGTGAAAATTGAAAAAAATATTATTATTAATATTATTATTATTATAATTATTATAATTATTATTATTATTGTTATTATTATTATTATTATTATTATTATTATTATTATTATTATTATTATTATTATTATTATTATTATTATTATTATTATTATTATTATTATTATTATTATTATTATTATTATTATTATTATTATTATTGGGTGCCGTTGTTGTTGTTATTGTAATAATTATATTGTTAGTATCTAAATGAGATATTATGTAACTATTAAAAGAAGTGTATAAGAAAGAATTCGGTGTGACTAAGGAAGATCTGTTAATGAAGTCCGTTGATGAATTGAAGCGTTTCCGTGCGTGCGTTGTGTATCCGGCAGGGCGGCAGCAATTGTAATAAGAAAAGATTATCCAATAATTAACTGAATTGTATACAAATCAATTGTTAAAAAGTGCACGCTCATGTCTATTATATAGTCTATAATAATTAATTATTTAATTAATCAATCAAACGGTTTAAATTAATATAAAAAGAAAAGAGCCGACAGAATTTGATTCATAAATGTTTCCGTCTATGATTAAATATTTTGTGCTGATTATATTCCTTTGCGGATATTTGAATGCGTCAAAATGCATTGACAGATATTGCGATATAACGCTGAATGAAAATAATGAAACGGTCTTTGATTGCTCCTTTGGCCAAATGGTTAATTCAACAGTCCAATGCGTTTATAACAAGCGCAATCAAATTATAACTCTGAGCACCTTCGATGATAATTATATGTTCATAGATCGGATCGCTCCAGAAGCTTTCAATAGGCTCTTCTCTGGAATAGTTCTGGAAAAGATTTTCATCAATAAACTCCAGTTCAAATCCTTGAACGGATCCGATTTTATGGCCCTATCAAATGTATCCAGTATCAAAATAGAAAATCCCATATCATTGGCATTTGATACGTTTCTAACTGTCACATCTCCTAGAAAGATTTTCTACTTAACGATATCGTGTATTAGTGGAAATAAAAACTCCTCATTTCAAGTCTTGCATTTCAAACTCCAATGTGGAGAATATTCACTGAGGATTGCCACAAGAAATTGGTTTGTCTTCATTCGACATGCAATTCTGCCAGGCTTGACAATATTGCAAAGGTTTCACCATCTACATTTTTTCAAGCTTTTCAATTTCAATTGAGCTCTCACTCTTGTTTGTTGAATTCCTCCTGCAAATCTATTCAACATGAGAATCCTGTCAATGTTAAATCACCCAAACGTATCATAGTTGATGAGAAAGGAAAACAGGTCACCTATCCCAATACTGAGAAAGGGGCACACAGAGACAGTTATTATGACTTTTTAATGAATGTTTTATTGGTAATAATTGGCATTAATTCTGTCTTATATTGGTAATCTGTGTCATTCTCATCGTGTGGAGGAGATCCATTTTGGCTTCCCTATCAACACGCAAACGAACATTAAGAATTAGAGATTGACAAATCCTCTGTTATAATATATGTAAATAAATTTGTTGATTTCTGTTATATTTATGCTAGATAACGGCCTACTATGATAAACAATAACTTGTTGTTTGAATAAGGCGATGAATTAGAACAATTATATTGAATTTGAACCCCATTTGAAGTATAACTCATGTAAGGTCCATGAGTAAGGTCCATGAGTAAGGTCCATCATGTAAGGTACTATTTATTAACCCATCACATGTTTCTCAAGATTTTGGTCGTCATTTACAGTGGCGTACGCAGGATTTCCTAAATGGGGATTTCACAAAAAACTTTATTTTTACTAGTAATAAAGGAAGTTCGATTATTCAAAATTTTCACTATTTGTTTAAATTAATTTATTTTTTGACTCAACTTTATTAAAATTCAATTTCCTGGATTGTGCAAATAATAAACACAGTTTGTTGCCAGTTTCTGGCATGAAACTAGATTATAAATAATGTCTGTGTACACATTCACAGCCAACTTTATAACTGTCAGAAATGTATTTGCATTAGGTAACAGTTGAACGAAGATTATAATAATTAAAAATTAGACTGTATACCCATTGATCCATATCCAATAAACTTTGGGCAATGTGTAACCGATATTTAAATCATTCCCACTTA
Organism: Schmidtea polychroa; assembly: GCA_959609185.1. Taxonomy (NCBI): domain Eukaryota; kingdom Metazoa; phylum Platyhelminthes; order Tricladida; family Dugesiidae; genus Schmidtea; species Schmidtea polychroa. The sequence continues at coordinate 94,416 of CAUHTR010000107.1, forward strand.
TCATCGAAATGTTGTCTGTTGCTCTATATGACTTATGATGTTATATACAAGCAAACAGGAAAAGTTCAAAATGCAAAACATATGCACCGATGGGAAAGGGGGGGTGGGTAAACCCATAAGTACTTTCGTTTGTAAACACCACATGACATTTAAGTAATCGAATAGAAATCCCAGCGGCCATGGTCTTCCATGTTTATTCGTTAACTGCTTATAGGATGTCAACACTAAGATAGGTCCACGTTCTAACGATTGAGCCTCGGGTTATCGTTCATAGAAATAAAGAAAAAAGAAATAAAAGTTTTAGAATTTTAAGGGTGAGAAATTCTCCCCTTCAGCCTTAACCGGCACGAATGTTTATAAAAATAAAATTTGATTTTTTATTAAATAAATACTTTTTAAATGACGTTTGTCAAAAATTATTTCATAATTTAGAATTCTTAAATTTTCATGTGGCTTTTCCTTAATACACTTCTTTCTAATATTTTCCAAATTTCCCAATTCATCTTTATAATAAAATATTTTTCATTAATTATAAAATCGTGACATTAAATTCGAAGGTTTCAGAAACTTAATTTTTTCCAATGTTTGAATTATATTTCTTATCTAGTATTTTTGAAATAAAGTGAAAATATTTTAATTTGTGATTTTAATTTGAATATAATTTTAAATGAAAATGTCAAATTATGATTATTTGTAATAAAATATGAATTATAAATTTTGTTTAAAATTGAATTTCAATTAGCAAATTTTAACGTGAAATGGTAAATTTTGTTTTAAATTTTTGAATCACTTTCATATTTAATGTTTAAAAAAAAATTTTAAATTGTCAATTTAGTCCAAAATCAAAGTCAAGAAGACCAGGAAATTGAGAGGACATGTAAGCCACGGTCATGGTCGAGTTGGTAAACACAGGAAGCATCCTGGAGGTCGTGGTAATGCCGGTGGTCAACATCACCATAGAATTCATTTCGATAAATTCCATCCTGGCTATTTCGGTAAAGTCGGTATGAGACATTACCATTTGAGGAAAAATCGTACATTTTGTCCATCCATCAATATCGAAAAATTGTGGAGTTTAGTCAGTGACAAAACTTATGATACTTATAAAGAAAATGCCGAAGGAAAAGCTCCAGTAATTGATCTCTTGAAAGCTGTAAGGAAATATTTTATTCATTCATAAATAATAAATTTTTATAGGGTTACTTTAAATTGCTTGGCAAAGGTGTTTTGCCAAAAGTCCCAGTTATCGTTAAGGCAAAATTCTTTTCCAGACAAGCAGAAGAGAAGATTAAGTCAGTCGGTGGAGCTTGCGTCCTAGTAGCATAATTTCTATAATAAACAATTGGATTTCTATTTGCTTTAAATTATAATTATTTATTGATTTTTATTATTAATTGGTAATTTGAATGATTCGCATTTAGTAGATTTTTGTCTTTTTCATTTCATCAGCTCGATTCATTTATTTTATTTACTTTGACAATGCAAATCTGACCAAGAATTGCTCACTTTTTAAGTTAAGTGAAGTCTATAGTGCTAAATTGTTAATATTTCTAATTTTCACCTCATTTTTCATTTGACATTGAATTTTTTAAATTTGCATTAACCTTTTGACTTGATCGAATTGTTTTATTGTAACAAAAGATTATTATAATATTTTTTTAACAAGTTGTTATAAAGTTTAGTTATTTGGTTTGGTACGTGGCGCGTTTTAAAAAAAGAAATAAAGAAACTAGCTATGCAAATATTGAACAAAAGATTGAGAAAAATCAATAAAAGAATTTAAAAAATTAGGAATTTGGAAATATAATTTATAAAACGTTAGAAAACAAGATCAAGGAAATTTCAAAAGAATAGTCAATTGCAAATCTAAAAACGTCAATTGCTACAGAAAAGAACGAAAATTGAAAAAGAATAAAATAATATCGAAAGAACTACCAAATTTGAGTTTAAAAAGTGTGATCAACCCCAGTCAAGATCGTGATCGATCCAAACCGTGAACATTTTTAATTTTTCTTGGTCCGGCAATTACAGGTCTTTTTAATATTTCATTGAATAAAAGTTCAAGTTGTTATTGTAAATTTTTTGTACTTTTATATATACATTCAAACATACATTCACCGCAACTGTCCCTAGACAGTTTTTTTACTGGTGATTCTGCTAGGTTCTACAGCATTTCTTTTTTGCACGAAACATTAAATAAAAACAGCAAACAATTTAAAATAATACATTCGCCACAACAGGAACTTCCCCACAGAAAGGATTGTCATTACTCCTGAAAACTTGATTTCGAATTTAAGAAAGTGTCTCACCTGACAAAAAATACAATTTGTAAAAAGATGCTCAGACCATATTTTTTAAAAATTCAATTAAAAGATATTTTGAATCTTTGGTTAATTTTACTTATATCACTTTACGTATATGACTTAATTTTTTATTTATATATTAACGGAATTGTCTCTAATACTGCAAACTAAGGATTACTGAGTAGACTGAGCTTTCTAAATTTGAATGTAATTTTTTAAATGTCATAAATATATTGTTTCATTTTGAAGTTATTTTTTAAAATCATTTTGATTTCACTTATAAACCTTTGTTTAAATATTAAAATATTTGCGGTTTGAATTTATATTTTGAGTTATATTTGATATTTTTTGCATTTATAAAGATGGAGAGATCAAAGTGCCACATATCGGATTGTGACTTGATAAAGAAAACGGATTTTTCAAAACAATATTTTAAAACATACTGTATTAGGCTGAATAGATGCTCTGATATTTTAGTAAAGAAAATATATCAAAAATGGGGTAATGAAATTTGTTTAAAGAATCTATCTGAAATAGAGCCAGATGAAAAATGTGTGATAATGGGGACACTTTATAAAGTAATATTTTTGTAAATTGCCAATCAGTGAGCTGAATATTAGAAAATGGAAAATAAACCAAGTGTTATTAAAGAATGGACTGATGCTTATCAGTTAGGCATTTTACCAGTTGCTCAGCATAAATTAATAGCGAAAAATGATAAAATAATATTGGAAGATTTCCAGCAGCAAATTCAATTACAATTTGATGAAGTAACAATGAAAACTGCGTCTCTCGTTACTGGAATAACATGCGCTGTTCTTGGTTACGAGCCAGAATCAGGAATAGAAAAATTTATAGTTGAAGACATCGTTTTTCCTACTCCTGAATTTCCGCTTCTGAAAAATGTCAATAATGTGGGCAATGGAGCTCAATTTATTGCTATCATCAGCGGGCTTCGATTAAACGATGAAACGTCGAAAAATTTGATTCGATTGAGATTATTTTCCGACTGGCTTTGTGGAATGCTACCAGTGAACGAGCTGGAAATTGATCCAAGCTCAATCGGTAGGCTGATTGTGGCTGGCAATTTGATCGATGACGGCGATGAGGAATTCTCACTCACACAGGTAAATTATTTCCATTCTCTTAATTTGAATTATTTAAACGGTTTTTGAGAAGTTTTAATTTACAATTTGATTGGATTATTCAATTCAGCCAATCAAATTGCTGTAATAATAATTTATTAATTATGATTGCGATTGAATGAGAATTAATGATAAAATTAAGGGGAAATTGACAGATAGAGAATTCGTTATGTAATTTATGTGAATTATGAAATGATTATTTTCTGATTTCCATTCTCCAGTGTTCCAGATGTGACAGGAACGGTGGGGAAAGGGATTTACCGTGCTAGAATTACATATTGTAGGGATGAGCGAGTGATATAAACTATTATGGCTAGCAACTGTGAAGCATATCATAATAAATCCTCTAGGTGACATGGATCCCCACCCGCCATCCCCCTGGTTACCCTATCAATACTCCTGGCACGGGAGGACCGCATCGATCACAATGTTGCGCTGCATCAGTTCTAGCACCACTCACTCAATCATTGTGACACGATATCCGCATGAATCCCTCACAATCAGCATTCCCACTCATCCACGCGTTGATAAATTGCCATGGCAACGGCTGCATTTATTAGGAATATTCGCGTTTCACCATTGATCTCTAGGAAACGCCGCTCGTTAAAAAGTCTGAAGTGAGCACTGTGAATAGTCTTATTCGATTGGATGAGTTGCTATGCGGTTTCTGCAGAACAATTCAGGTTGACGTGATGCCTGGCAAGCTCGATCCCACATCGCTGATGTTGCCACAGAATCCCTTCAATCGAGTCATGTTTCCCCAATCCAGCAAATGGTCATCGTTCAATGCCCGGCCTAATCCATGGCAATGCTTCCTCGGTGACGGCAGGTTCCTTGTTGGCACTTCCGGTGACTCGATTGATGATATCGATCGGTTAATTCATTTTATTTATAATTTCACAATAGTTAAAAAATAAAAAAAATCATAATAAAAGATAAATAAAAAAATAATTAAATATTTTTAATAAAAAAATATATTTATTAAAAAATAAAAAATATTTAAAAAAAATATAAACCAAATAATAAAAATAAAAAATCATAATAATAATAAAAGATAAAAAAGATTTAAAAAAGATTAAAAACAAATAATAAAAATAAAAAATCATAATAATAATAAAAGATAAAAAATAATTAATTAAATATTTTTAATAAAAAATATATTTATTAAAAAATAAAAAATATTTAAAAAAGATAAAAAACAAATAATAAAAATAAAAAACAAATAATAAAAATAAAAATCATAATAATAATAAAAAATAATTAATTAAATATTTTTAATAAAAAATATTTATTAAAAAATAAAAAATATTTAAAAAAGATAAAAAGCAAATATAAAAATAAAAAATCATAATAAAAGATAAATCAATAGATATTCTGATATCGATGATGTACACGAGCGAATGTCGGCAACGCTCAGGTGGGGACATCTGGCCCCCACTGCCCCTGACAGTCAAGAGTGCTACCCGAATGAGGGACCAAATGATCCCCTGGCTCTCCTGCATCGGCCCCATATTTATTTTGCCGGTAATCAAATTGATTTTCTGTGTCCATTGGCATAATCGATATATTTATATCCATCTTTCTCTCGTTCCCATTATAGGCAACCAAGATCAGTTCTCATGGAAACGGCTGGAATATGAAGGCTCAAGCACCGACTCATCACTGTTGGTTACGGTACCTCGGTTCTCGGAAACTGGTCAGGTCGTCTTTATCGATCTGTTCAATGGCAACTGCCAATCATTGACGTTCAAATAAATGTTTTTTGTTCTGATTTTACATGTGAATTATCGAGGGGGCCAGGGGAACATTTAGGGGAGGGGCACAGTAAGGCACCATGAAATCATAAATTTACTCTAAAACGTTTGAGATGATTTCTCGGTCCATTTGAAGGCATTCGTTTACATATTTAATTATCTAATGCTTCACCATTATTCCAGGCTAGTGGGAACACAAAAGAGAACTCAACTACAACTAATGAATCTAATCGTCAGGTAAAAATTATTTGTATTCAGGGGCCATATAAAAATCCCGATTTTGACTCTGTGCTCTTACAGTTGCACATCTTACATTTCTCTGTAAAACAGTCATCTGGAACACCCCTACAGTCCTAGCATACATAATATACTGATGACTTCGCGCATTTTCACCATGAAAGTTCTAAAGTGAGGCGCTACTACTCTTAAGCTTCCTCGTGAAATTATTCGTTTCCTAGAGTCTTGACTAATATTTTAGCAGCTTCTAAACCAATCCAATTTGATATAATTTGATAATTTCCGCTGTTCACTCAATATTATCTATACATATTATTTTTCTTTCACAAACAGATCTTACGCACCCAAAAGATGTGCTGAGGTCTCAATATTTGAGATGCTCAATTTTACTGGTTCTTGTATAAATAAATAAATGAAGACAAGTCGAATTATAAAAGTTTATTCAATATTAAAATTTACCAATCAAAGATTTCCAGAAGCTTCAGGTACGTGTAAATATACGTTTGGTTTATCAATTCAATTCTTCAAAAATCAGATTCGTTTTTTGTTAAAATGTTGTTTTGTGCGTGTGATGTTTTCATTACTGCGACTTTCAAAATATGTAGAGCGTTTCTGTCTGCTCTTGGTTTTAATTTATTCTCCGGATTTACCTTTGAATGTTACGCAATGAGCTAATTTTTGGGCGATTGAACTGAATTTTAATGGGGTATTCATGCTAAAAAAGTTTTAATAAAAAAATTAATTTATTACTGGCATTTACGCACGAAATAATATTATTATATTTCTGATTATTAAAGCAGATATTTCATTCTTGTATTATTCTTATTAGATGCTAAAACAGATTTTCGGGTGTTAGAGATTTTATATTTCACACTTATTTGCACTTTGGTGCATTCCCCGCACATAAAAATCACATGTTTTTCCAAACTTGCGAAATGCAATGCAACTCCTCCTAACGATTGAAGTATCCATCACTGCCAGTGAGCATTTCTTTTGTAAACTGAATTTGATTTTGTTGTATTTGTGCGCCTTGATGGGACAAAATCGCCTTAGTGAGCGTCGTCTCAGTATTGAACGAAACAAAATGGAAAAGTGTGATTTTGATGATTATTGATAAGATTCCCATAGTTAATTCTAAGGAAATAAATCTACTATGAAAATTTGCGCGCACACACACACACACAGGAACATTATATGTATGAGAACATAGTTATTTAGGTATGTAAATATAATATTTGAATACTATCACTTGCCTCCTCTTGGTTTCTCATCTTCATCGGTTTCTTCTTCACTTTAGTGTTTGGCCATTATTAGATTATGAACTTTTTTATTTTTTGTGGGGGTGGGGTTTGGGGGGTTATGACATGAACCGTGTCCGGGCTCCAATGACCCTAGGTACACCTCTGTGTGAATGTGACGTACAAATTTACTGCATATATGAAACTCAATTTGGAAATAATGTATTCATAATGCAGAGGTTTTCAAAGATTAGTAATTGTATTAATAATTATTGCTATAATAATAATAAGCAAACGATTGTTGGCATAAATTGTAAATATGAAATTAAAAAACGAATATGTTTCATGAGTGATATGAAGAGTAAAAGCTCAATTCGAGGAGCTCTTCGTGATCGTTGTCAACATCAAACTGATATATGAGGTCAACAGGTCATCCATTTTGTAACCCTAGGAAAACAAAATTAATGTTTGTGGCACTAATAAGTCTACCAATGGCGTTTCGCACAGAAGTTTGCGGCCGTGAATCAGGTTGCCAATGGTCATGTTAAAATACGTATTTCCAGAACTCCAATTGCTAATGCTTGAGTAAGGATAGTAGTCGAGGGTTTCCTAGAACATGCCATTATTCGTTTTATAAATGTTTATAGCTCACTTTCGTTTTTGTATGAATAAGGTATACTCCATTTTTGTTGATCGCAATGAGAATTTTCTCCGGCACATTCACATTTGTTGATTGCTGTGATAAATTATACAATTTTATTATATATTTCCACTCCTTACTTTCACTTCAAAGAAGGCCGAGCCGAAAGTTGGCCATAGAAAAATAATTTTTAGAAAGGCAATTTTGGCATCGTCATCACTCATATTGTGGCTGAGATGATATTGATCAAGAACCTTCTATATCACGAGTAGTGCTAATACAACATGATCAAATAGTGCACTTACCTGCTGCAAGTCCGTTTGAGGAAATCTGCTCAATACGTCGGAAGGAATTAATAAATCCAGCGATCCTCTACAAATCCAATTAATAGTCAATGAAATTGATAAAATTGTAGACAGTATAAGCCCTAGTAGACCCTCGCAAAAAGACACACGGATATATTTAATTATAAAGAAACCGGAAAGGAGAGGAATATAGTAATAAAACGTACATATACGATTGCAATTTTGATGTATCCTTGCCACAATGAGCCCGCAATATCAGAGCTCCTAGAATTATTGCATCCTTGACAACAACTTTGTGATATCCATAAAGATATTTCCTCACTTCCTGATCAATTAAACAACGGTAATTTAACAAATATAAAGGAACAATAATAAAGCAAATGAAAAGGCACATGTGAAAACGCACACGAACAAAGGGCAAATTCTCATTCACCATCAGTAAACATTACAAATCCTAAAATTTTGGCGCCTAAACTTCATTGAGCTATTTTTTTATTTTCAAAATCTTTAGTTTTTATAGCTTTATTCACACATTCAGTTAACAGCCCATTAGTTGTGTGCCTAACATCCGTGGTGGCCTTTGGCAAATTAGTAAGCATCTTTTTTTCTTACAATGATGAAAAACTGATTTCCAGTTCGAGAATTCCACCTTCCTGCCCGCCCTTCGATTAATTATCATCACCTGAAAACTCGTATGAAATATTATTCATTTAAAAAATCCCCCCCCCCCAAATATGAATATGTATCTGCTCTCATACTAAATTTCATAATATCAACAAGGGAAACCCTGTCTGTTAACAACTGTAAGAAAATCCGTCAGTTATTGTTAATTGGATTCGCCATTTCTCACCAACTGTTATAAAATATGTGATATTCCATCTTACTCCTTATGATGGATGGAATAAAGGTGCAAACAATGGAAGTTGAAAACGTCACGCAGATGCATTGCACAGATAAATATAGAACAAAAAATAAACAATTTACAGAACTACAATAATTGCATTTATTAAAAAGCTTGAAGACTAATAATCTGTAAATATATCGATGCGTATTTGATGCGTATTGATGCTTATTTGATGCTCATTTGATGCTTATTTGATGCTCATTTGATATCGGCTTCAAGCTTTTGAATAAATACTAGCTCAATGGGAAAGAAGTCAGTGGTGAAATATGAATAAAAAGTTCTTATAACTACAATAATGGCTGGAAATGGGATCCTGGATAACATAGATTACATTTCCATTTATTTATGGGACCAGAACAGACAGAATGATGCAGCAAGGGAGAAAGCGGCACAAGACGTAATTATTAGAAAAATCAAACGTTTCCAATTACTTTGGGTATGAGATATAAGGAATTAATAAAATATTTTCACTGGACAACTATAAATTCAACGGAGGTGATCACCTCAAAGAATAATATGACTGGGGTTTAGCAACCAATGAAACCAACTGCCCATTCCGGATCGCAGAATTATAAAATTACCACTTACACATAATTCATTCTCAAACGATCAATGAATTTATCCATATGAAAACTGTGCTGATCCCAATTAAAAAAGTGCTTGACACCCTCTGCGTCTCACATAGAAAATGTCATCCAATCATTCATTTAATGTACAACAGAATACGGACCGAGCGGCAGCGGTGAGAAACTAGTGACAAATGACCATTAAATACAAATAAAGGACCAATAAAAGAGTGATATTCACAGAATACTGTGAGCATTGGTGAGCAAATAAATCAATATGAAGCACATTTTTGCATCAGTGCTGTGCAGAACTGCAATAAAACAAAGAATTGACCATATTTATGTTGAAGAAAGGACATGGAACCGATTAAGGGCTGCGCTTTGCTATCAATGAATGCACTGTATAATTAATATGACTCTCCGCATCCTATATCTCTTCCTTCAGACTTCCTTATACACTTTTACTTAGTTAATTTATCACTGACTTATATGAAGCCAACATGTATCCTCGTAAATATAAACCAAATAGAATTTCCTTGAGGCGAGTTTCATTGGCAGGCTTCAAATCTCCCTGTAAACTATTTTATGTAAAAAATGTGATGAAAAAAACTGTTGACAATCAATCTTCAATTTACTCCTTGGCAGCAAACTTTCTAGTTTTCACACAAACGCGTTTTTTAATAATAATAATAATAATAATAATAATAATAATAATAATAATAATAATAATAATAATAATAATAATAATAATAATAATAATAATAATAATAAAAATAATAATAATAATAATAATAATAATAATAATAATAATAATAATAAAAATAATAATAATAATAATAATAATAATAATAATAATAATAATAATAGTAAATAATAATAATAATAATGATAATAATAAATAATAATAAATATAATAATAATAATAATAATAATAATAATAATAATAATAATAATAATAATAATAATGATAATAATAATAAATAATAATAATGATAATAAATAATAATAATAAAACTACCTGAGGATAATGAAAGAGGATGTCGGCAACCTGATCTAACCCAGGAACAGTATTTGTCCAGAGTTTTTTCATAAAAAAAACTTGATATGCGAAGTCTAATTGTCCTAGTGGAATATTATTAGAACTATTTTACTAGAAATGATTTACCATCTTTTAAGGGTCGGTGCTTCTTGACCCAATCACTGAGCTGCCTGATAAAATCGAAAAAGAAGTCCCCCTCCGGCATGCTAATGGCTTTGTCGATACTTTTGACAAATAATGCGAAGCCTTTATAATCCTTCAACCCAATTTTTGAGCAAATATTTTGACAGAGATCTTTGCATTTTGTATTGGAGGTGATCTCGAATGCCTTATTAATATTATTATTTTACATTTATTTATTAAAGCTAGAACATTTATACATAGATATATACATAGATATTCCAGATATATTCGTGACGCATTGCATAATCACTAACCAATGGCATTAGGTTACGTAACCCACACTCAACTGACCTATCACATTTCATGGCATAACTATTAATATTAATAAAAATATTATATTTGTGTAAGATAAAGATTTGACGAGAGGAATCGCAGAAAGATTTGTTGAATTCTGTATTGGAATAATCAGGACCTATTTGAGGTCGAAATGTTTCATTTTATGAATAAATATTGCGGATTATGGCATAGATAGTTATTTATTTGAATTATATAATAATAATATTATTGTTATTATTGATTGATTAATTGATTGATTGATAATGCGATCTAATGAAGCCTACTTTGAAGTTCATTGGAGCGTGAATTATGTCCATAGCCGGTGATCTTGACAGTCAAATCCAACGAGGATGCTTGTATACATCTGCAGTTTTAACATTGGTTTTTACGGAATGTAATTATTAGATTAAATATGGCTGCCAACATTGATGAACCTTTAAACGTGTTTCTAATAATAATGCTGTAATTTGTGACCAACAATGCGTAATACCATACCGTATTAATAGCAAAGTGTCATGCTCTATAACTTGCGGTTGGTAATACATATTCAAGCCAAAGCTCATGCAAACTGCATCGCCATAAAATGTTTATAAGCATAAACACTGTGGAATGCATCTGATTTTAGTTTATTGATTCCCTACCACCCCCTCCCCCGGGTTCCCAATAATGATTACTAGCCACAGAACGTCTGGTATTATTTGAATCAAATAAAAAATAAAGATTTCGAATATTTATTATTTCATCGTAATAATATTTAAACAAATCACATCATAATTGGCACGAGGAGTTATTATAAGGATAATTGATGGATAAGTAAACATTTCAACATATGACGCGTTAATATAGTCTCTTATAGTACGAAATTGTCTTTCAATTACACCATTATGATGATACGGACTCGAAAATATCAACTCAATTCCTGCTGCCTTTGCAAGTTCTTTAATACTATTTGCTTCGAAATTCTTTCCACAATCAACATGTAGTTCCTTAGGGGCTCCAAATTTCAATATCCAATTATTTAACAAAACTGCCTTTATTGTATTTTCATCTTGCTTTCTAATAGGAGTTAGAGATATGTATTTACTGTAATGATCGATTATTGCACAAATATATTTTTCTCCTCTGAAGGTTTCTCTTAATGGACCGCAAATATCCATGTATATTTTCTCCATAGGTTCTGAAGCTTGAATTACTTGGGTTTTTTCTTTTGACTTTGTAGTTAAAACTTTGTTTTTCTGGCATGCTTCACATATTGAAATAGTCTCTTTTACTTCATTTAGCAAATCTTCAATATCAAAATTGTTCCAAATATATTTCATAACTTTTTCTACTCCTGCGTGGCATAATAATAAATGTGTTTCCTTAATCATTTCTCGTCTTTTTGTTTCTGGTATCCATATTTTGTTTTGATTGGTATAGATAATATTTCCTTTTAACATATATTTATTATTTTTCCTTTCATTTATTTGATCTTTTATTTCTTGTATTTCTGCCTTATCTCTTTGCCATTCATTTCCATTATTTTCGGTCATCAATGTTAACAATCTAGTTTTTAATCGCCCTGATTTGGGATTATCATGGTCCATCAAACATTGTACACATTTGCCGCATGTATTCCTAGACAGCATATCTGCATTCGTATGCGCCGTACCTTTTCTGAACTCCATTTCTATGTCTAAACTGCTCAAGTAATTTATCCACGTTTGGAACTGTGCTGTTATAGGCTTCTTTGTCGTTAACATAAAAGTTATTGCTTTATGATCAGTGCGCAAAACAAACCGCTTACCGTATAAATAATGGTTGAAATGGCGACAGAAATAATATATAGCCAAAAGCTCTTTTCGTGTTATACAATATCCTCTTTCATGGCTATTCATTGCATGGGATCCATATGCAATAACGTGTTCATGCCCCATTTCATCTCTTTGTGATAATACAGCTCCAATTGTATCAAAGCTTACGTCTGTATCTAATATGAATTCTTTCTTGAAATCTGGAAATACGAGAATTGGCGCTGTAGTCAACGCAATTTTCATTTCTTCGAAAGCTTTCTCACATTCCTCAGTCCAGATTATTTTTTCACTATTGCTTCCACATATGCTTTCTAGCGCCCTTAATAAATCTCCGATAATAGTTACATATACCTAAAAAGCTTCTCAAATATTTTATACACATAGGCCTCTGAAATGATTTAATAGCCTCAATTTTACTTTGATCTGTCCGAATCCCCTGACTGTTAATAATATGCCCTAAAAACCTTACTTCGCTATTTAATAACTGACATTGTTTTGGGTTGATTCTCAATTTAGCTTCCTTTATTTTCTCTAGAACTTTTCCAAACACATTGTAATGTTCTTCCATTGTTCTTGTAAAAATTAAAATATCGTCTAAATACACCATAACTCCTTCTTTCCATAGATCTTTCAATATTTTTGTCATTAATTTTTGGAATGTACCCGGTGCCGCCGCAATGCCAAAAGGCATTCTATTAAATCAAAATTGCCCTTCTTTAGTAGAAAATGCTGTCTTTTCTTGCGATTCTATGTCCAATTTCACTTGATAATAAGCGTTCCCAAGGTCTATAGAACTAAAGTACTTAGATCCATGTAATGTATCTAGAATTTCTTCTACATTTGGCATCGGAAAAGCTTGTCTTTCAGTAATCTTATTAAGCTGTCTAAAATCTAAATGAAGTTTGATATCTTTTTTGTCTTTTTTCCACACGCATACTAACGGCGTATTCAAAGGTGAATTACATCTTCTTATGATATCATTATTTTCTAAATTTTTTATAGCAGCATTTATTTTCTCCTCTAAATTGATGGGTTGTCTTCTGGGTTTTATCTTTTTTTATCTTCTTTTGTGATGATTTTATGTGCAATTAAATCAGTACATCCGATATCCCAGTTATTAGCCATAAAATCACTTTTATTGTTTTTAACAATCTCTAACAGTCTTTTATTTTCGTTTAATCTTAGAATTTCTATTGCTTTTCGACATCTCTCGTTATCTGTAATCTTTTCCCCAAATCTAGCTTCTATTTCACACACAAATTCATTATATCCTTCTTCATTTTGCTTGATGTAGTTTAATTCAATTCCAAACTCTTTCTGCAATTCCACTCCGCCTATTATATCTGGAACAATATTTTTAACTATTATAAATGTTATTTTTCATTCCATATTACCAATTCTAACATCAATATGTATTTTTCCGATTGTCTCTAATTTACTATCATTTGCACATCTTAACATCTCATCTGTTTTTATGATTTTCACATTCACTAATTTGTCCACAACTGCTTCTGCCATTACATTTACTCTTGCTCCTGTATCTAGTAAGCATTCCATTCTATAGCCCTGAATTTCAAGAGTTGTACTCGGTCTACCTTGCATTTTGTCATAACTCAGTATCGGTCGTTTCCATTCATCTTTAGTGAAAATATTTTGCTCCTCTGATATTTCATTAATCCACCCAATTTCCTTTCTCTCTAATTTATCTTCTGCCTTTTTAATAAATTTATAAACTTTTTCATTTACTATTTTATTATTATATTCTGCTTCTTTAATTTCATTATACTCTTCTTGATTCTTAGGATTATTATTATTATTATTATCGATCAGCATTAAAATAACTATAACATTTAAAATTATTTAAAGGAAACTTTTTAAAATTACAAATTTTATTACATAAAGGTTCTACATTATTATAAATATAAGGATTATTTACACTATTAAAATTATTATGACCAATATTTACATCAATATCAAAATTACCTAGTATATTGCTCCGATCATTGCCTCCCATGTCGAAGCATGTACTTTTGGGTGCTGAATATCCTCATATTCGTCTTCTGCATCATCTGAATACTCAAGTGGCATCGTCTCATCATTAGCTTCAATTGCTGCAACTGTTCTTCCTGGATTGTTGATCTTTTGTTGATAGCTTGTGGTTCGATGGGCATAGTAATTATTGTTTCTCATGTTTGAATTAGTTTGAAACTTCCTTCTTTCCAAATTTGTATAGCAGTCAATCTCCTTGTGTCCACGTAAGTGACATCTCTGGCATTGAATCGTTGAACATTCTCGCCGTACGAGGCCTTCAACTTCGCATGCCAAACGCGTCATTTTCTTTTTCATTTGGCATTCTCGACTAACATGACCAGTTTTCTTGCATGTCCAGCATTCCAATTGTCGGTTACTGACATTTCGCTGCTTGAAATTATTATTTCCGTTTACCATTCCTCTTTGAGCAACATCTCTGTAGCTTCTGTAGTTTTAAACAACCGGTGAAGTCTTCACAACATTAATATGGCCCATAATTTTGTTTACATTTTCTAATTTCTTTATTGTCGCTTTTATTTCTTCTGATGTTTTCAAATCTTTCATTTCGATCTCTTACACAGTTTGTAAGCAGGCATTTTTCTATTTCTTCTTCATCCCATTTGTGCGCTATTAATTTCTTTGTCATCTTTGAAATTTTCCCTATAAAAGTTTCGGCTGAATCTGATCCTTGTTCATAACTCGAAGCTTCTTTTAGATCATCCATTAATGATGTCGGTTTCGAAAATGCACATCGAAGTTTCTCATTCATAGTTTTTCCTTCGGCTGCTTCATAATTTTCCATTAGCGATCTGTCAAGTAATGTTGTAGTTAATATTACTTGCATCCTAATTGTTATTTTTGTCGCGCCAAAAAACCTTTGACAATCCTTGATAAAATCTTCTAGATCATCGCCTTTGTGAAATTTCTCAGGCAATAGTCTGCTTATCAATAAATCCGTGGTCGTGGTCGCCATGCTAGACGCAATTAAATTCAAATCTTCTTCAAGCATTTATTTTTATAGCAACTTCAAAATTGTGCCGTTTACTAGCGTATTTAAACACCGAGGTGTGATAATTAATAATATTAATGTAATTACTGGTCATACATTTAATTGATTTAATTTAATATAGAATTTAAATATAAAAATTTAACAGAAATAATTTAACAGAAATAACTGATCTCACTTCTACCATTTAACCATAATAATTTTATATAGGGGTTTCCTAACTCCTTACAATGTGTAAACAAATCACAACATAATTGGCATGATGAGTTATTATAAGGATAATTAATGGATAAGTAAACATTTCAACATATAAACAACATTCAATAATAATATTTAATTGATATTTAATTATCACTTCATAATGATCAGAATCACATCGACAGTTTCCTTTTATCTATTTATTCGGCCCATGTTGAAATCCTTGCAAACCATTTGATATGGTTCCATAGTTACTTCTTACTTATTTTCTATCAAATTGTTCCATTGTCAGCATTTGTGTCCATCTCACCATGATTTCACTCTCTAACCCTTCCAATTGCTTCCTTATCTCATTGATGCTGTGATGATGGCAACCAAATGTCATCATTCTACTATTCAATTTCTGCATCATATATGATTCAAACATTCTCCTACGTATCTATCACCTTCTGATTCTTCCTTTATCATATCTTTCTAAGAGGTCTAGTCCTCATAAGTATCACAATCAGCACAATCCGTTTGCTTAACTTGTCAACTATATCAAATATTTATTCTCCCTTTCCAAAAGCTATTGCAAAACCTTCCCATGGTTCATAGCATCGCCCAAGTTCAATTAATCCTTATTCCAGGCTCTCTGAGCCCTTCATATTTATCAAACTAAAATAGACTCACTTGAACACTTTCATTAGGGAAATATATTTTATGTTGGATGAGCTTGCCCATTTGAACGGCGTTAATTTCGATTGCATGAGGGGGATAGCGCCTCTGACCCAGTCTGGAAAGAACACAATTTATCTCTAGATGTTTACAAAACGATTTACTTCAAAGTTTTTTGTAAACGAGTCTGACATTCGAGAGCTAGTGGAGAACTTGCGGACCTAAATACCTCGAGGAGTTCTCTATAAAGATTCGAGTTAGGAACCATGATACCAGTTGCAAGCCAGATTAATTCCCACCCAGCCTTTTCACTTTGACTATAGAATGCATATAAAATCCCATCAAACAATCCTAAAAACTCACGGATTGGGATTAAATGTTACCTGGGTTATCAACTGACAGTAGACCTCATCTTTCAGTATTTCTTGTTTCAAGCAGGGATCAAAAATAGATTCTACAATCTCAGTCGAGCTGTAATTCCTAGAAGGTTGGTCTCCCATGTAGATGAGAATGGCACTAAAACAGGATATTGCTTGTTGACAGAGATCCTCTTTATTCAATAATTTCTTTAGGAGAGGCAACTTTAGCAGCTGGCGACTGTGCTGCCACAAATTGTCAGCAACTTGCTTACCTAGGCTCATGACGAATGACCTATTCCCACTAGCAGGAGTCCTAACGCAATCAAATCCCATTTGAATAATTGAAATAAACATAATATAGCATCAAACCTGAAATATATTTTACTAAATTCCTCCAACGTATGTTGATTCCCTTTCATATTGTTGCCGTTATTGCTAGGTCCGCCATCATACGCGTCTCCAAAGCTCCGATCACTAAACAAGGCAAGAATATTCTGGGAAGGGAAATTAATAATTGGCAATATGTAAACGATGTCAGCAGGGAAATCTCCATTCTCTTTCGTGCGATAATTCTCCCCATAATACCAATCAGATGTTGAAATTCCTCTCAGGGTGTCGTTGGTTTCCAATATCAACAGGTCGCCTTTCTCACAGGATAGAAAGGATAAATCTGGAAACCATAAATTCAAGCATAATTAATTAATTTCCATGTAGGCAAATCACCAGGTTTAGAGAATGCTTGCACCACAATTGCATAATGACTTCGCTCTTTGAGACCTTCAAGGAAAAATACAATTAAATCTCTAATATCTTCAGAATTGGCGCAGTTGAAGGTATAATTGCCTCCTTTCACAGTTGACAACGAAAGTGACTGTCCATGCAATCGGCTCGTGCTGAAAAAGTATATGAAATTCTAATTAAATGGTTAATTATATTTATATTCATATTAATTATATTCATATCTAATTTATATTTAATCACCTACAAGATATACTTGCATACTATTCCGCAGCCGCCACCGCCGCCGCTACCGCCGCCGCCACCGCCGCTTATGCAGCTGCCGCAAATATACTAATATACTAAGACTTACTTAGAGGTTATGAAATTCATGGTCCTGAATGACTTTTATTAATAACATTATGGTATTTGATACGAATTTGTTTAAATCATCTCAATTAAATAATAATAATAATAATAATAATAATAATAATAATAATAATAATAATAATAATAATAATAATAATAATAATAATAATAATAATAATAATAATAATAATAATAATAATAATAATAATAATAATAATAATAATAATAATAATAATAATAATAATAATAATAATAATAATAATAATAATAATAATCTTACCGACTCGATGATACTGCTACAATTTCAGGGAAGGAGAGCTCAAGGTGGATGCGTTCATTCGAATCAACGAGATAAACCCCGGTCCAGTTAACAGTAAATATAACTTCATTGGTATCCAAGGAGGGGCCTGAGAATTTGACGGCTTCATAAAATCTCGAAAAGAGCATTGGCCATTTAAGTCTTGCAAAAGTCACAATTTCTTCTTTCAATTTTTCATTCGAAATCGAATCTTTACTTGAAGTTTCATTTAAATTCTTCACCGCCTGAAACCCATAGGTAAAATATCCCCATGACGAACTCGTCCTCAATTACTTGATTGAGTAGGCTCAGCCAATATTTTTTCTTTTCTTTTGTCGTTCCGATGACGGACCGAGGAAGGTATTTATGGAGAATTTCCTCCGTCAAATCTGTCACGTTGTCGATCCTCAGTTGATAGGCGCACAATTTGCACATGTCCTTATCCTGCAATTGAAATTGGAAATATAATGTTTGAGCTTCAGTATTCACATACGGTATCACATCGATATTCACCGAATTTGATGCCCCTCATGACCTGATGGTAAATGAGATCTGTAGCAACACTGTCCTCACAAGCGCTATGCCAGGGCGTGAAAATCTCTTTGCGAAAAAATAATCTCCACTGTGCTTTTGATTCTACTTGACCTTTTTCTTTAGCGAATTGTTCGCATTGACTAATTGCATCCATTACATGATCTCCACCACTGCCAATTGAGGAGACCTGTTATAATGTAGCAATTACTAAGCAAATAATTATCTCTTTCTATAATGCTCAACCTCAATAGGCGAAGGGCCATATCAATAATCAGCCATTTATTCGCAGACATTGACGAGTTGCATACATCATATCTGCTGGAGAAAGTTCGGATAGTCCCCAAGATAAGAAGGTAAAAAAAGTAATAAAAGGTAAATAAGAACAAGTACAATACTAGAGGTATGAGGAAATCAAGGAACAACTGAGTGATGAAGAGAAATGGAAGCTCCTCAAGAGAATTCTCCTCAACTGTAGCTAAGGGATAACCATAATGAAAGCGCTGATTGGAAAGCTCAAATTTATTATCAAGGCCAAATCAAAAGGAAACATTCCTCAAAGCAATTTATCTGTCTAATAAACTTAAAAATAAGAAAGCGAAGCCAAGATTCAAATAAGCAATTAATATGTGATATCTGAGATTAGATCAAGCAGCACTGTTGATATAATCATTGATAACATTTAATTGCCCTCCTTATCAAGGCTATCAAGCATCGAGGGATCACAAATATATTGATTATTCCATCAGGGCAATATTGATTGGTCATAAATATATTGATTATTCTAGCAGGGCAATATTGATTGGTCATAAATATATTGATTATTCTAGCATTGCAATATTGATTGGTCACAAATATATTGATTATTCTAGCAGTGTAATATTGATTGGTCACAAATATATTGATTGGTTAATTATTATTTGTCTCGCGTCTGTGTGCGATTTTTTCTTTGTTTTGGTTGTGTGCGCACACAGACGCGTAAAGTTGAGAGGGTGGAAATTTTAATCTGATCTCGCGTCTGTGTGCGCTTTTCTTCTCTTTGTTTTTGGCTGTGTGCGCACACAGACGCGAGCAAGAGGTAGTTTTTTCAATTTTCTTTTGAATTTAGTGAGTTGTAATTTTGAGTTGTTAGGATTTATCGATTTCGAACGGATTTAAGGTTGAATTGAAGTTTGTTGAAGGAGTTCTCTTCGATTTTGGTTGGAATTTATGGAAAGTAACAAAGTTACAAATTCTGAATCTAAAAATAACGGAGAATTGATGGATCTCGATGATTTAATGGCAAGGTTGAATAGAACCCGCAGCAAAATGGAAATAGAAACTATTTGTAAAGACGATGTTATCAGATCTAGCAAATCGCTTAAAGTTCTGGATAATGGATTCTCTCTAATCACATTATCTCGAGACCGACAATTAGTTCAATCTGTACCTGGTGAATTGAATATGGCTCAAACAAATTTGTTGAAATGTGCTCAAGTTCAAAATGGCCGAATCGATATTGTTTTGTGTTCAGAAAGGAATAATATGAGATCAAATTTATGTGTAGCTACACAAGGACAGGTTCCAAATAAAATGATTGAGAAGAGTTCAGCTACGAGATTGTTTAATATTACTGAAAGTACTGGAGGTGTTATGACTGCTATGATCCCTGATTATCGATCTCAAGTATGGCGTGCACAAATGGAAGCAGCTCGATGTCGATATGAACATGTATATAAAAATAAAATGATTATGTGTGATGATTATTATTCTGATTATTATGAATTCGCGAATGAACATTGATTATTATAGCATTGTAATATTGATTGGTTATAAATATATTGATTATTATAGCAGTGCAATATTGATTGGAAACCGAGATTGTATTTGTGTTGTCAATATTTTTATATCATCAGCAATTTCCAGCAACATTTGGAGGCAGATCGGAGGCAGATCGGAGGCAAATAATATATATATATATATATATAAATAATATATGCATGCCTGATTATCTCTCCATCAATTGTGAAAGGAAAATTCATGAAAATTATGGTTTC